>CM034351.1:88641818-88658505 GCA_019925275.1 Mytilus edulis | reverse complement strand
TAACCGTCTCACTTGGACAAATATCTTCACTTGATGCCTTAGAAGAAGCTTTAAATTTAGTCATTTATCTTTTCATTTCAGAATATTTATTTGATTTCATCATGAAATCATTAGATACAAACAGAAGATTCTCTACATACTTTACATCTATGTTAATATTCTATTTAGAGTCCCCAGGTCTTTTGTTACGTCTATCTCATGGTATATCATGTTTTCTTTTCTGATAAAAAAAAAAGGACTCCAAGAATTATATTATTTAATCATTTAACAGTTTAGCTGGTTTTAAATGTTCTATATTTTGAAAGTAAAAACATCACTCAATGATTTTTAAGGTACTTATTCTATGAATTACTAGCTGTGCTAATATGTTAAAGAGTGGTGAATGCTTGAAATATAATGCTAATGCAGTCGCTTATATCAATACGTTGGATCAGTATGAAAACCATGTAATGTCTGTCAAAAATAATTGCAGATATATGTTTTATTTCAGGAGGTACAATAAACTTTGATGACATATACAGTGAAAAATCATACGACCCTGGAACAAGTTATTCTCAGAGCAAACTTGCCAATGTTCTTTTCTCAAGAGAATTAGCAAAGAGACTTGAAGGTTTGTATGCTAAAGCAAATATTTGTGTGAAAATAAAACTATCGAATTGGTGTAATCAACATATTACTTGTTGATTTTTAGCGTGGCGATTTAACATTTTTCTTATTAATTTTTATCTATACTACAAATACATTGTAATGTTTATTTGAGTGAAATTTTCAATATGAAATGAATACTTTTTAGCAAAACAGGAGTGTTTGTGATTTTGGAGACCAATCATATGAACAAAGCAAAAGCTAAAATCATCAAACGAATGGATAACAACTGTAATTTTTCTGACTTGGTACAGGCATTTTCTACAGTAGAAAATTGTGGATTAAACCTGGTTTTATAGCTTGCTAAACCTCTTACTTGTATGGCAGTCGCATAAAATTCACTTATCAAACCATTTTATTGAGAAAAGATATAATGCTCTTTAATTTTCAAAGACTATCTATATTAAAGTAAGTGGATGAAACGTGATTGTAATAATACAACTGTTTACTTAAAAGACCAAAACGAGAAATAGAACATTAATAAATATAAGTGTACCATTCCCAAGAAGGGACAATGATCGATACCGCACTGAAAGCTATAAAAGAAACCTTGCAATAAAATTGAGAATCAAAATGAGAAATGAGTCAAAGAGACAAGAACCCTACCAAAAAGCATAAAACAGCTGAAGACCATTAATGGGTCTTCAACACAGCGAAAAAATCCCGAACCCAGAAACAGGCTTAATCTGACCACTAAACAAATATGTGTTCTTAATCGGTGAAAATGGACGTCTCACTTAACTCAGAAAAAGATGGGAAAATTTGATACCGAAAAAAAATCTTCCAAAAGAAATCCAATAGCATTCAACGAAAAAAAAAAGAATTGGGAGACAATGATAGACTCTTTTATTGGTTCACAATATGACTTAAATAACAAACACAACCATGGATGGCTTAAAAAACTCACCTATCTTACCACATCGTCATAATGTGAGGATGATGCTCTGATTTTTTCCAGGGACTGGTGTCACAACATATTCACTGCATCCAGGTTTGATTGACACCGAGTTGAAACGACATTGGGAGAAAGAAAGTATAATACTGAGGATATTTTTTAGATAGGACAATATATTGTAAAAACACCAGAGGAAGGAGCACAAACAACAATATATTGTGCTGTTGATGAAAAATTGACTAGTGAATCAGGAAAATATTACAGGTTTGTCAATAGTTATGAAAATAGGATATATATGAAATATAACAATATAGCAAAAAGGTATATACAAATCACAACGTAATTAAGAGGCAATAGCAGTTTTCGGTGTTCAGATTTACTAAATCCACTTAGAATTCACCAAACAAACGAAAAGACAGGAGAGAATCGTAATAACTCTCAAACAGGAGGTCACCAATTAGAAGGGTAGGGCCTTTCTTTCAATGCATGTGTCAATCCCATGCAAAATCTGTCGACTCTGTCGAAAACAGTAAAACAAGGAGAAATATCGCAATTGTAAATATTCGGATCAAACTACTCTCCTCGTGTCTTTAGATCTGAGATCATGAAAAAAATGTTTGTAATAAGTTTAGATACTTGCACATCGTATCGCCCATCACCTAAATAAACGAAAAAACTTACAAAAATATCTGCAAGTTACAGAAAAGAAAAAAAAAACACCTTCCACTATATGTCTCAACACAATAAAGATTGTTGTTACTGTTGATAGTGTAAGAGATAATTTGTATTGTTTCCAGTAAAAATCTATGTCAGATGCTTTCAAAGATACAGTGTAATTATACAGTTATTATTATTATACATTACTTTTTTAAATACAAGGCAATGATAAAAGAACACTCGGACCTAATTTGATGCGTTTGAAGCCATGTTCTGGATTTGATCGTAGCCAAAAACGAAACATACACAACGAAATACAACATATCAATCAGGCTGTCTATGATGAGTTTATTAACAACCACTTGGTCAATACTACTGCTGGTTGAGTTATCACATTGATGGTATCATCAACTAAGTAATCAGCACTTATGTGTTGACATAAATTGTCATTGATATGGTCAGAATGATGAATAAACTGTTTAAAAAAACTTTAAATGTTTCGAAATACTAATGATACTAACCAAGGAATAGATTACCTCAGTTGTATTCGGCAAAACGTTTAGGAAATTTGGGTCCTTTATGTTCTTCAACTTCGTAATTCTTTGGCTAGTTCAACCTGTTTGATGCGAGCGTTCCTGATAAGACTTTTGTAGACGTTATATCTTGCGGACATAATTTCAATCCTGGTATCTATGATGAGTTTATTTCTAACCCACACCAAAAATAGGTAGGTGATCATCTAAAAAAAATTTCGTTTGATAATTTCACTTGCATGACCTAGATGCTTAAATCATTACTTTATGCTATTATGCTTCTTTATTAAGTTGTAATCGATTCATTGAACTAACTTCACCAGAAGCAATGATACCAACAAACCAAAGACATATTTTTGCATACACAGATTTTATAAAGACGTATAATGTAATATGCAACAAGATGAGTGAAGGAAACCTTTTTTTTATTTGCAGTGATTGTGCAGAGAAAACGCCTTCAAAAGAATCATTAGACGACGAAGTCTCAAATAAACTGTGGACATTATCGGAACAAATGGTTGGATTAAACATTGGGAGTACTTAATACCATAAGATCAATTATTATTTAATCTTTCTGTTATTTGAATTATCATATCTAAAATTGTCATCATATTATATAAAGTATCCTTATTTTAAAAAATAAATAAAACGAGCCAATAAAGACCACAAGTCCATATAAGCTAAGGTAGTGCTTTCAACCACTTATCAGGTATGTCTTTTTGCATTAAAAATAACTATTTATTTGAATAGTGTTCAGTAGTTTATGTGACAAATAGAGAACAAATATTCATAATTTGAAAGTAGGCAAATTTAACCGGAGACAAAATCTCACAAACAATCAAATGTGAAAGGTTAAACATTTAGATGAATATTTGGTCTTTGTCGAAGGATATTGAACATAGAATAAGATGATATGGAGTTGTATAGAAAACTAAGGGTGGATCAACGACTAGATAGAAAGTGTTGATTTGTGAAGAGTGGAAATGCCTTGAAGTTCTTGTTTTATTAACGAATGCTTTATTCTAATGGTACTAGCCGGTAGTTATTATCCATAAACATGATAAAGGGGGCAATGTGTTCATTGTCCAAAGATAAGTGAAAATGTGTTGCATGTATCATGCAGCCAACACAAGGAGAGACTTGCGATTATCTACCTGAAGCAAATATTTGATTTGTTAAGGTATAAACACACATCATAAGCGTTGAACAATAAACAAAATCCATAACATAAAGAAAACTACAAAACAAACGACTCGAAAAATTAAACAATTCAAATGGGAAAATCAATGGTACGATTATGTATATATAACAGACGAAAAACAAATATGATAAACAGCAACAAACATCAACTATTCACAGGGACCTTATTAGTTCAGTATTGTTTTGCTATGTAGAAGCGACCACTCATGAGCTGCTTACACTTCCAGATCAGTTCAGTTTAGTTCAAGATTTCGGTTGGGTTCATGATTTGTTTTTAAAGAATAACGTCTCCTCTATAGGTTTTAATACTTGTGTGGTCTTTATACGAGTTTTTACATGTATGAACATTTTGGACGCTCAACACTGAAATAAATGTCCAGTAGTCTATTCTTCTGTGTTGACATGAAATTTCAATAAATGATCAAACTGATAAATTAAATCTTTACAAAACGTTGACTTTTTTTCTCGAAAAAATAGGAATTTTCTTCCAAAGGAATTAATTTGCACTAGCATTGTATGACAATACCTTTCGTCTCTCAATTCTCTTCAGCCTCGTTCTTTACTTGAACTTTTTAACCTTTTTTATATTTGAACTTCACTCACGTGTCTTTTAAATACGAAACGAGCGTCTGCAGTATATATTTATTGTCTTGGTAATATGATGAGTTTATTCAATACTGAATCAAAGACACTGCTGATGAAGGTTTCTATCCCAACAGTTTCACCAGCCTAGTAGTTCGCATTTCTGTGTTGACATAAACTATCGTTGATATAGTCATAATTATAAATTTTATCTCAGGAATAGATTACCTTAGCTGTATTTGACAAAACGTTGCGAAATTTCGGGTGCTCCATGCTCTTCAGCCTCGTTCTTTGTCTTGCCTGATTAACCTTTTTCTTGTGATTACTGACGAGTATTTAACAGGCGAAACGCGAGTCTGACTTGCCAAATTCTAGTCCGTATAAATTGATAAATTCATCTGCCCAAAACAAATGTAAAAGTTAACGTGTTGAGAGACCAAAATACACTACAGAAGTTACTTCTAGTTATTACTTTTTGTATATGGCAACTTTATAACATAACTGGCATTTCTTATTCTTTTTATTTATGAATGAAATTACTCGTAGAACACATTTGTACCCTCCAATACAACCAAATGCTAATAGCACACGATTGTATATAAACCAGATTTTACCATGCCTAACAAACAAGTATGTTACTTTTTGAAAATATAAGTAATAACACGATGTGAACAATAGTCACTGCGTGTGAGTTGCCCTACGTGATACATATCTATTGTTTTACATTTGCACTAGTTTTGTCATTCGATATTTGCTTTTTATATGACTGTGGTAGCAATACACAGTTAGGAAAAACACTTAAAATTGATAACACACATAATATTCAATCACCTCATTCCCTTCCTTTCAAACAAGAAAGGCCTCATATTTGTTTAATGCATGTGTATATTTATGAAAATGGCTTCTTCATAAGATTAGATGTCCAATAGTTATAATGGTGAAATATAATCTTTTTTGGCAACAATCAGCATTTATTAATACAAAATATTGCAATAAGAGAGGGTGGAAATGTCACAAAATTTTATCCAAAAGAGAATTTCAATCCAGAAGAGTGATACCTTTGTTGACATTTATCTATAAAGTGGTACACAAAATCATACGCATTTCTGCAATTTTTTTTTTATGAAATTGAATTGAAAAGTTTGGGGATCAAATCTTTGTTGAAAAACTCTTCACAAATTTCTGGACCTATGGGCGGAAAAAATGTCTATAATACATGCTTAAACAATCCTGATGTTAAAATATTACACTGCTCCTTTTCAAATTTCTTATAAATAACATTTTTATATTTAAAATATTATAAACACAATATTTTGCTCAGAATAGGTTTTTTATGTGATGATCAAATGTTTCAAAATTTTTAATCTTATTCTAAAATATACAATGGAATCATATTTAATCTAATTCAATAATTTAATCGATTATCAATTGTTGACTTTAATTTCAGTTGATTCAGTGATGTATTTCAAATTAATGATTTGTAGAATAGAAAAGGTTAAAAATTATTATAAATGTAAAATAAAAAAAATAAAATTTGTTTTTATAAAAAATACCGAACTCCAAGGCTAAATCAAAACAGCAAAGTCCATAAATAAAGACAACAGTAGTATACCGCTGTTCAAAACTCATAAATCCATGGACAAAAAACAAAATCGGGGTAACAAACTAAAACCGAGGGAAACGCATTAAATATAAGAGGAGAACAACACTAAAATGTAACACACACAGAAACGGACCAAGCATCAGACAAAAATCCCACGAGAATCCCACATAAAACAGTCCAAATCGTGAGAAAGAATCGTTAATCACAAGAGCTCACTTCCTACTAAAACTAATTTTACCAAACAAGTAGAGTGTCAACATCATTATGAGAGAAATACTCATAGCATGTTTACTTCCTTAAAATTTTGTAATGTTTCCTTTTCAAATTTTGAAGTTTGTGCATTGTTTATGAACGATGATCAATACAAACAAAACTACTAAATATTATTGCTTTACATATATCAGTGGCAGATCAAGAAAAATGGAGGGTCTAGGGGTTAAACCCTCTCTTTAGTTTTTAACAATAAATGCTTATGAATGGAGAAAAATGGTTGAACCCTCTTTGTGTTTCTTTGTTAAATATTTGTTTGTCTTATAGTGATTAAGATTATGACACAATATTTGACATTTTTACCTATTATCTCTTTTTGTTTTGTCATTATAATGGAATCGTATGCAAATGTCACGCAAGTGAGAGTTACAGGTAGCTATAAAACCGGGTTTAAATAACCATTTTATACATAAGAAAATTCCTGTACCAAGTCAGAAATATGACAGTTATTATTCATTCGCTTGATGTGTTGGAGCTTTTTATTTTGCCATTTGATTAGAGACTTTCAGTGTTGAATTTTCCTCGAAGTTCTGTATTGTTGTGATGTTACTCTTTATTCTTGTTCGGAACCCCGTTTAGAAAAGGCTGGTTCCGCTTCGGCATATGTACTTTCACAGTACATCTGTCTATTGATACCTATATGTTGTTTTTGGTATTAATCAGTTGTTATTGGCTTTTAACTATCTGTCAGTAACTGCAAGAACTCTAAGAACTATGCTTTTTTGTAAGTAATGATGAATGGATTAATAAACTGCCACTTCCGTTCTGTTTTTCCATGTCGCAGCATTTTAAAGCCGACAATAAGGTACACTCGTTTTCGCGGATACTTTTTTTCGCGGCGATTTGATATCGCGATTTTCAAATTTACTAGATGTAGTTAATTAAGGAAAGGTCAAGGTTTACATTTTCACGACGATTTATATTCGCGTTATTTTTCTATTCGCCAAAGTCGCGAAAATAAATCGCTCGCGAAAATTAGTTAGTTTTAATGAGGCATAACAGATAAAACATACATAACTGAAAATGCAAACCAGTTCGATGCAACTTTAAGTGTTCCTTTCTGTGGAGTTCATATGACTCACAACATTTTCTTTTTATACCTTTACACTGATATGTAATTGACTGAATAAATAGTTGTAGAGCGTAGAAACAAACGTATATGTACATCAAACTGCGACAGTAATTAAGAACCATTGTATGCAATATGCGATGGAAAGCTTGGATTGTTTTCAATTCTCGAGAAAAGTCGGGGTTGTGTGAGATCCTGAAGTGAACCCTAAGATTGTATGTGATCATTGAGTACAGCATGTGACTGTTATCAATCTTCAAATGTGGCTGCTGATTGTTTGCGATCCACGATGGAACAATAGGATTGCATACGAATCTCTGGTAGCCTTGATATATTTCAGTCTTAGATGCTAAACATTTAAGATATTTGTCAGCAGTTTTCAAACTTTTGAAAACTTTGAATGAACTTTCTCAATTGAATTAAATCTAGAAAGCAGCATTTATACAATACTCTTAGTATCTGATAGTGCATAACTTTATGAAATTGATTACGTCACATGCATAATGTTTCTATTCTGACTTTTTCGTCCACTTTTTTCGCTCAGGTAGTAAAACCTTAAATAAACAAAATGCACACCTTTTTTTTACAATTATGAACATTCTAGCTATCAAGGTGTTTTTATCCTTCATTTTATTTCATGTTGAATTACAATTTATAGTAATTAATTGATTATGAATGCAATTAACACATTAAAAGTATTTAGATAGGTAAACGAGTTTGCATAAAGAGTCAGGACGTGAGAACTTGTGTAATTTGGTCCCAGAAAACAGTATCACCATATTCATCGTTAGGATATTCAATATACGATTGTGATTGTACTAGTTCTAACGATGTGTAATGGCAGTTCTTTAGAGGCTATCTGGTCTATGAAAATAAGAAAAAGCACGTTTTCGTGACCCCTTTCGTAGATGCTCTCCATCCTTGCCATATTATATTCAAACATGCACCAATATGACCTCAGGAAATTTCGAGACATGATTATAATTGTTCTACGACTATTGTGTATAGCGGAAGTAATGTTAGTGTCAATGTCATTACCTGGTAGGAATTCCTTTTATGTAAACACAAAATGATTCCATTTTCTTTTTCTAGTTTTGTAAGTAATTGCTTGTGGGCAAAAGTGCTATCCTCATCTGCATAAGATACAAAGGCTCCATACATATACGATTTATCATCATCGTTTTCAACTAGGACCATCTTTTTATGAGATCGTATTTTTATCATGTAATACGCATATCGCAATTTCCATCGATATCGATAGATTAATCCACTACATATTATAATCAAAACAGAAGATACTGACGCCCACAAGTGCAACGATAAGAGGAATTTTTGACATGCAATCCTTTGACAGTGTATCGTAAAGTTTATCAATATTTTCTAGAGACACTAATGTTAAGTCTGAAAGTTGACATGTGTAATTCTTCTTTCCTGTAAGCCTGACAGTTGTCGTAACTAACCATTGCACAAAGTTAATTGTTTCACAAGTACAAAGAAAATTATTTTGACTAAGATCAATTGTGAAAATTTTGTTTAAAATGCCAATAGAATTTAGTTGTAGTATTGCCGAAACAGATAAATTTGAAATGCGATTATTTTTCAAATTGAGATATTTCAGGTTTTTCAAATGACCTATATCAAAATCAATACTTTCAAAAGTATTTTCGCTTAGATCAATCCTTTCAATTTTTAACTGAGACTTGAAAAAATCTTTTGATAATCTTTGTTTTTATTTTGAGATAAATTGATTGTTTTCAAATTATGTAAATTTTGTAATACTTCGCCTTTATAATCATACGGTAGTACAAGTCCTAAAATATTATTTTGTAAATGTAATTCTTCCAAGCTACCGAAATCTTCACTGAAGAAATAATGGGACACATTTGAACAAAAGTTTGATGACAAGTCGAGCTGTTTAAGACTTTTGACATTGTAAATTGGTCCGATCCATGATGTGAGCAAGTTCCTGCTAAGATCAACATTCCGAAGAATATTTTTTGTCAAATTAAATGCCAAAACACTGTAATCAAAATGACAAGAAGAATAATTAAGTAATATAAGTTGGTGAGGCATTGGTAGTGGTCTAGCTTGAAATGTTTGATCACTATACTCCATACCATATTTCATCTCTGATTCTGTGACGGGTTCTTTCTTACATATAATATCATAACTACATTTTTGAGGTTGTTCATCTTCTCTATGAAATGTGAACATATGTGAAACATCAAACGTTTTTAGGGAAATGTGAAGCATATCCCATAAGTAAGGACCGTATGAAAACTGGTTATCCCTGGCTGACACGTAGTCAAGTCTTTTAGGCATAAACAAGACAGCTCCGATTTCGATTTGCTGCAATCGGTTACTGTCCCCATGAATTTCTTGAATCGACGTATTAGTCAAATACTTTATCTGAGATGTTCTAAGCATTGTATTCATGTCAAACACCTTATGGATTTTATTGAATTTTAAAACTTTGATTGCAGAAAATTGGAGATCATGTGTTACATTCTCCAAGACTTCAAATTTTAAGCAGGTGTTATTTGAAATATCCAAAACAGAAATGTGTTTAAGTTGCTGGAATGTACCTTTGTGAATATATTTAATACGACAACCTGAAAGACTCAAATTTTCAATTTGAAGAATGTACTTAAAACTTTCATTTGTTAACGATCGAACGGAGCAGTTTCCCGTTAATCCTGACAAGTCTAGTTCCCGTAATGTTTTCATAGAATAAAACGATTCACTCATCATGCCTGTATCATTTGAAATAAAATCCATTTCAAGCGATCGAAGAGAAACCAGTAATGTCAAATTTGATTGAAAGTTTCCAAATAAATTGTGTTTTATATTTAGATTTGTCAAGTTCTCTAACGGTTTCAATACGTGTATGTTCAAGTTTGCCATACTTGCATCCAGTTTATTGTTCTGTAAATTCAGACTGCGCAAATTTTTAATCCTATCAAAGATGTATTACCAATTCGTGAATCTCATTGCTAGAAAGATCCAGTTTCAGTAGGTTGGTCAAGTCAGAAAACGCCTGGTCAGGAATAACTTGTATTTTGTTGTCTTGAACGAAGTTCTTCGATGTTATTTGGAAGTTTAGGAATCTTCTATCTCAATCTCCAATCTAGAACAATCGACAGCAAACAGCAGTGTGACTTGGTTTTGTCGACATGTACAATTTTTGAGGAAATCACAACGTTCCTGTCTTTCATCTGCTGTCATTACATGGTATATATATCGAAGTAGAACCAGTTGAAGCAACGTGAAATTCATTTTTCTTCGCACTCTAAAATATGTAATATATAATAAGAAATACTCTATTCAATTTGTATAATTGAATAATATATTAAAATCCAGCAATATTTTGTAGTTATTAGGTTTTGTATTATTAATATGTAGTCGACGTATAATTGCCATTATGTTATTATGCTAAAAGTAGTTTAGAAGTTATGTCTTTCATTTTTGCTCCTGTGTTTTGTGTAAAGAGTGTTTTATGTCTTTATGTCATTTTGTTTTTAATTGTTGACATAATGTTTATTTATATAGTGATTAAGATTATTACACAATTTTGACTGCTGTACCCACATTTTTGACATTTTTACCTATCATATCTGGGTTTTTTTGTTCACACATTGTTGTCAATATAAAGAATGTTATGGAACAGCTAGAGGTTTAGCTAGCTATGAAACCAAATTTAATCTATCATTTTCTGCAAATGGAAATGTCTGTATCAAGTCTGGAATATGACAGTTGTTTCATTTGCTTCAGTGATTGACCATTTGATCATGCCATTTGATAAGGGACTTTATATTTGAATTTTCATTGTAGTTGGTAGTTCTGTTATTTTACCTTTTGCATTATAAGAGGACTTAAGACATGTAAGATTCTGATCATTACTTATATGTTGTCCAACTGAACAAAGTTATATATTCCATGTTTCTCTTAGTGATTCATAAAATTATGATAATCGATATTTTGCAAATGAAATAACAATTTATATATTTGAAGCGTCATTAACACTTTTTTTTATTTACTTGATCAGGAACGATCAATCCCTAAAATATGAAAGCCAATGATTTTAGTAACTAACACACATGAGCAGCTTAATGGCTAAACGTGACATGAAACGAATTATTAATACCGACCACTTTGTCTAAGGTAATTAGCCACTTTGCTGCTTGATAATTTCTACTACGGAGAAAGTTAGAAATTTTAAATCATATCAGTAACGAGGTATACAACTGAGCTGATGAAATCGTCGGGAATAGCAGCGGCCGAGTTATCCAAGGGTCAGAAAATGAATGTAACGATAAATTAATTTGTTCCATCCAAAGCGCACTCCAAGATTTAACTTCATAAGGACGCTCAATACAAAACTTTAGCAAACGAGGATTACAAATACATAGCTTACAGTAAAACAAGGTTTCTTTAAAAGAGATTTGACAGAAGGCCGAAATCTTAAATACTTGTTTTACTGCTTGGAACCGATAAAGGAAAAAGTTTCCTCAAATATAATAAAGATAAAAGCAAATAAATTTAGATGCACTCAAAGCTAGACTTGCTTTCATCCATATAAAATATGCGCATACGACTTATTAGTTCATCACAAAACTACAAATTGACAAAAAGCCGAAAATTTGAATATGTGTTTCACTGTTTCTAAAGGACACAAGGACAAACGTTTTATGTTTTCCTCAATGACAATCACAATGAAAGCAAACAAAGTAAATGCACACAAAGCCAGAAAAGCTTTCATTGAATACGACTGATGAAATTCAATCATATCACAAAAGTAAAAATTGACAAAAGGTCGAAATTTGAAAATTTGTTTCATTGCCTGTCAACGAAACAAGGAAACATTTCATAGGTTTTCCTCAAACATAATAAGAAAGAAAGTAAATAAGTTTAAATGCACTCAATAGCTAGAAACGCTTTCATCCATATAACATTAGTTTATATATACAACCTATTCAATTCATAACACAAAACTTTAACACTGATGTATAAGTGTTTTAAGAAATATCAATTCTTTTATGCACAGCGACACACAATCTGAATATTTTATTTTAAAGTCGAAAAACGCAAACAACTGTTCTAGAATTCTTTTGACAAGGATATTTGATGGGTCCTAGTCGACTCATTTGCAAATAATATTATATTTTGATAATTGAAAAAAAGCAATAACGTTTATCACGAATAAACGTATCCATCGTTTGTATATTATATGGATATTTTTAAAAATTTACATATTATAAAGTATGGTTGCAACTTGTTTAAAGATTGTCTAATTGGAAATATTTTTAGCTGAAAAAATAAAAATTTGATAAAAAATGGAATACACTATGAATAATTTATTATTTAAAGTTGACAAACCAAAAAGAGTGTTTCAGATTTTTTTATTATTAATATTGACAAGGGATTTTGGTGGGTCCTTGTCGGCTAAGCTGCAAATAATATTATATTTCTATGTATAAAAAGCAATAGTGGTCATGAGAAATAAATGTATTCATCGTTGATTATTTTTATATAAAAATAATTAAAAGTTTATATATTAGAAAATATCAATGCAACTTGTTAACTATATAACAAATTCATAAAGCGGAAAAACAGAACATTTTATTTCTAAAAAAAATAAAAGTTGATGGTTTGTATACTTGCGGATGTAGGTTTTTTATACTTACTTGATTCGCTTTTAATCTAAAAATGACATCCAGTCTGTGTGGTTTGAGTACAAATAGATCATTTTCATTGATCACCTCTTTAGTGCGATTTTTTTTCATTTCCTGTTTTGATGTAATTTTAGAATTTTTTGAAAGATTTAAAAATATTTTTACGGAATGAATTTTAAAAGTTTTAAATAAGTAGACAACACTTGATGATAAATATAATCCTGCAAATAATTATTGGGTTTCCATGTACTAAGTTATAAAAAAATGAAACAACAAAAATAGCGAACTCCAAGGAAAATTTCAAACGAGAAGACACTTACCAAATGTCAAAATCAAAAGCTGAAAAACATCAAACGAATGGTGAACAACTGCTATATTCCTGACTTTGTACAGACGTTTTCTTGTGTTGAAAATTAGGGATCAAACCTAGTTATATATCTTCCAAAACATCCCACTTGTATGGCATTCGCCTAGAATTCTATTCTAGATTTCATAAGTATATAATTTTATGGTAGTTGATAAAAATAACAAATGTCAACAATATTATAATAAAGTAAATTTGCATTTTGTTTTTATTTCATAAGATAATGAACGGAAACGGGGAATGCGTCAAAATGGCAACAACCCTTCCAAGAACTCAAGAGAGAAAGACAGATAGTACTCAAGATATTTTTAGTATAGAACAATATTTTGAAGAAAAAAAAACACCTGAGGAAGGAGCACAAACAACAATATATTGTGCTGTAGATGAAACACTGACTAGTAAATCAAGAAAATATTACAGTTTTGTAAATGATTAACGAAAATTTGGATAGTATATTGAAATATTATAATATAGAGAAAACAAGTTTCTATAACAACAGACGACGTTACAGGTTGCAATCATTTACTCAATTTTGAAATCAGTAAACAAATAAAAAGGCACGAGAGAATCCCACTAATTCTTAACGGAACGTAGACAATGCATTGCCAGGGTAAGCCTTTTTTTCAATGCATACTAGAACACGTGGGCGTGGTGGTAGGGGTTGATTTAGAGGCAAAGGGAGTTCTGATAGTAACGAATCCTGATCCAGCAGAGATGACGGACCGATCAATGCAACCTAAATTACAACCTATTGTTGGTTCATCAAGCTCAAATGACGATATTTTAGTGAAGGTCAAGGTACGGCCTTCAACACGAAACATTGGCTCACATCGAACAGCAAACTATAAAGGGCCCCAAAATTACAAGTGTAAAACCATTCAAACGGGACACCCAACGGTCTAATCTATATAAAAATAGACCATGACAAGCATGATTGGGAAAATGGGCAAGAAGTCCTTATTACAAACAGACAAACAAAACCTTGAGAGATTTCATATATTTTATGTGAAAATGACAATAAGAATGAAAGTCGTAGTATGAACGTAGTGAGGTCGTAAGAAGAGCGTGATGAGGACTGCAAGGGAGTTCTAGAATCGTACTGTGGTCTTGAACAGCGTGGTGTAAACGTGGTATGATCGTAGTAGAAGCGTAGTTGGGTCGCGTTGAGAACGTGATGGTCGTAGTGAGGTCGTAATAACGTCGCTGTTAGATCGTAGCGCAGTCTCTCCGAATAGAATCACGCTTTCGCTACGCTCTCGCTACGCTCTCGCTACGCTCTCGCTACGATGGCACAGCGACCTTTGCGATCTTTCCACGACCTTAGTGCGCTCTCACTACGCTTCTACTACGACCTGTTTTCATCACGACCGCACCACGATTGTTTTGAACAGGTTCAAAGTTGGCCACGCTAATCACGATCTTGAAGACCTCACCACGACCGTGTTACGACCTTACTGCGATCTACACGACGCACTACGATCATCAAAATTTGCATTTTTTTTGCAGATCGTAGTGCGATCGTGGCCTAGTGTGACTGGGGTATTACAGACCATTATTATTCTAACAAAAATAAATATGCTTCTAGGACAATCAATCAGTACTTTTTTATTTTGCGAGCCCTATGAACATGCCAATGGTAGGATTTGAATCTTGTTTAAATGACGAAGACTCATTCGAGGGGTCACGGATCGGAGGGGTCCTCATCCCGAAATCCCGGGCTTAAAAACATGAAATCCCATGGTGCCGAATTTAAAGACATTCATATCCCGACATCCCGAAATTCGAAAAAAAATATTCCCGGATCACGAAAGGATCAATCCCGAAATCCCGAGCTTAAAAACACCCGATCCTTACGTCCCGAAAAAGTCCTGCCTCCCTCAAGTCTCCACCCTACTTTTATTTTGGCCAAATTACTACTTTCACTTTCAACAATAAATTTTAGGCTCCATTTAAGGGCATTATGTTTCCTAGTATGTGCGACACTTCGTTCGTTCGTTCGTCCGTCCGTCCGTCTGTCCGGCTTCAGGTCAGTTTAACTTTTTGGTCGAGGTAGTTTTTGATGAAGTTGAAGTTTAATCAACTCGAAACTTAGTAAATAATTATTATAATCGTAGCTTACATGTAGATAAACTCGAAAAATAATTGTCCTCTCTAAGGAGGTATAATAGGCCACAGACCACAATTAATTCCTCTATCAGTTCTTTATAACGTTTTGTATCATTAAAAAAATTGCACCATGCACTTTTGTCAAATTTTTTGTGTGTGTAATGTATAGCCCTAGTCCAAATGTATATCCAAAATTCAGAAAGATTGAAACAATCACTTTTACAAATTTAGCCAATACACATCCATACCCCTATTGACAAGTCAAGAGATGTTCCGAAAACTGTAAATATGACCTTTTTGCACTTGGCCTAATCACTCATTCCATATCAAAATCAGTTTAATTACAACATCCAAAAAATTATTTCACCTCTCTTCTTTCATTTCCACCCAAAAAAATCTAAGAAATGAGTGAGGAAGGGAAAGAAAAACAAATAAGGAAAATACACTCTAATTAAAAGGAACTATATTCGTACAACGAAAAGCGGGGTCATTAATTGTGGTCTTGGGCCAATAGTTGTAGTTCTTGCGATCCAAAAACCATAATATGGAGAACGCTCTGATTGGCTTATTTATTTTTCATTTTTGTTATCCATCATACGATTGATCCATAAACCATAATATGGAGTACGCTCTGATTGGCTTATTTATTTTTCATTTTTGTTATCCATCATACGATTGGTTGTAGTTGTGCATGTTTAAAACCGGAAAACCTATCTATGACCCAAAGTCAGTCTGGTGATGGAATCAATATCCGGACACCTTTTTTGTCGTTTTCTCCAAAAATAACTCAGTCTTAATAATAATCAGAGGAATGGATGACAAATGCGACTATGAATGTTACCGATGGGACACAGAGGCATGAGGATTAATTTATTGTGGAAGAAAGAGAAGCGACACACAAAATGAGGTCTTCTCGTTTAAAAGTATAGATCCCCATATACAATAGGATTATAGGACTCTGTCAAACACAATATACATTTTCAGATCAAACTACTCTCCTTGTGTTTTAAGATCTGAGAACGCGAAAAGTGTCTTTAGTCAGTTGTGACTCTTACAAATCATATAACCAATAACTAAGAAAACAAATATAT
>CM034351.1:88353528-88641718 GCA_019925275.1 Mytilus edulis | reverse complement strand
CTGTACAGGAAAGTATTTATGATGTTCCACAAAACGCCTAACGCTGTAATTTTTTGAAGTATTTTTACTTGGTACACAATGAGAAATGATTGATAATGACAGTTCTTGTTAATTCTTGCTAACGGTATGACGGCCTTATTTGGAAAGATATTACGATAGCGGATCCAGTCTTCCGTAGTTCTCCTCAAAGGAGGCATATATTTATAAGAATAAGCGCGACGTTAACAAATGTGTTTCCCTTCCCAGTCCAAAATGATCCTATAAACAAAAAATGAGTTCACCGAAATATAAAGAAAGAAGGAGTTCTAGTGGACCCATTGATGTACCAGCCCTTTATTCAGTGTTTAATGGGGAGGTTACTATTAACTTCTTTGCCTTCACTGGCTGATTTATTCATGCACAACTTTATTTTCATTCAGTACAGCTGATATACAGTGTTGTAACTTAATTCTACACATCAAATAACAAATGTTCTATACATAAGCATTGACATCTATATAGTGGGGGGGGGGGGGGGGGGGAGGCAGGGCCTTTGTCGGGATTGGGTGTTTTTAAGTGGGATTTCGGGGTTGACCCTTTCGGTTCCAGGATTTCTTTTATTCGAATTTCTGGATTTCGATCAATCTGGATTTATTTTTTTTAAATTTGGGACTTCAGGATTTCATGTTTTTAAGCCAGGGATTTCGGGATCAGGACCCATCCAACCTCCCTTTATATATATATGGCAGTGATTACTATGATTGTTAATTCTTTCTATCTACGTGTCGCACTCTGCTTTACTAACTCGCATTAATTATTACGAAAAATAGTAAAGAGACAATGAATTTAGTCCAACCAATTTGCCCCACTTATAAAAAAAAAGGGTAAAATATCAAAATTTAAGGGTGTGCTACATGTAACTTGCCCCACTGAGAAAAAAATGACTGCACTGCATTAATAACTACCAACTAGGCTCAATTATGAAAAGAAGTTTTATCAAAATCAAAATTAATTGTATTTATCATTTAATATTCCCTTGAACAGATGTATGCTATCAGGCCATAAAAAAGAATAGATTTGTTTGCCCAAACCCTACCTACATGACCTACCCAGAAAAAAGCTGCCTACTCAAATTCTTTTATTGTCCTGATTTGAAGAAGTTTTTTTTTAATCAGATAGGCATGAAGACTAATAAACACCCGATACTTCAATTTCTTTTTTTGAAAAAAAAAAAAAGAAAATGCCTACCTACCTACCCACTGTCTCAACCTTTGGGTAGGGTTTGGGCAAACCAAAATATTTTTAATTGTGGCCTCAACAAGAGCATCAGTTCCCAAGACTTCCACTTTTAGCTAATCATGTCTTAGTCATTCCATCACCTCTCTACAGTCAAAGCAAATATATTCATCAGAAAGACTTCTAGTTAGGGAGCTACCATTTTCTATGTCCAATATAACTTCATATAAAAACGAAGATGTGGTATGACTGCTAATGAGACAACTCTCCACAAGAGACCAAAAGGACACAGAAATTAACAACTATACACATGTACATGTAGGTCACTGTACGGCCTTCATATATAGATATATATAGGAAGATGTGGTATGAGTGCCAATGAGACAACTCTCCATCCAAATAACAATTTATAAAAGTAAACCATTATAGGTCAATGTATGGCCTTCAACACACAGCCTTGGTTCACACCAAACAACAGTCTATAAAGGGCCTCAAAATTACTAGTGTAAAACCATTCAAATGGGAAAACCAACAGTCTAATCTATATAAAAAAACGAGAAACACGTATAAATTACATAAACAAACGACAACTACTGTACATGTACAGTATTATATGAATTATCAAAACAAAATATTGTATGAGTTTTCTCATATCAGGGTACAATATGTTTTAAAAGGAAACAAACTTGTCTCAATTAGTAGTTGACAGGTGTTGAAGTGTCTGTTACTATTACAATGTACCTTGATTGTGCCATGCATGTCAGGACAATAATAGTTTTTATTCTAAAGATACACAGATGAATATCTATCAAGCTGACTTTAATTGACAAGTTTTTACCAATCTGGACAATTCATAGTTGTAGAATATGCATATGTCCAGTTTTTTAATTAATTGTTATTATAACATGTCAACATATGGCCTAAATGTGCACATGTGCTTATATCATTTACATGTAGTTTTAATCTTGAATTAAAACCATCATTCTAAAACCTTTTTTTATAATTAAATTTATTTGATAGATATTTCCCTGTGTTATTTCATTCAATGAATTTTATAAAACATATTAAGAATATGAATATAAATATATATATAAACAAGTCTAAATTGAAAACTACGTTCAAACCTATGATTGCGTTGGATAAAAACCGCAACTTTTATACGTGTGCATGTAAAACAAATTTCGTTGTAGAAGGGTCTAAATACAGCACAAACAACATTTTCCAAAAGACCAAAAAAGTGAAAAAGTATATTTAAACAAAACGCATTTGACTAACAGGTCGAACAACTGATGTTCTTAAACCCTGCTGACTGCCATTGGCGATTGCCAAATAAAATGGATCTTAATATAAATTTAATACTAAACAGAAAACAATAAACTTGTGACCAAGATGTTATGCCACAAACACAAGGTGTCAATATTTTTTTTGTACACCAGATCTAGATTTCGACAATATATGTCCCTTCAATGATGTTAGGGATCGAAACGGATCGAAATATATATATATTTTAAGCCATCATATTGTCACATACATAACAGTTTTAGACAATTATATTTATATCACATGATAGCTATTATTATATTCTATAAACTGTTTTCTTTATATGCATGTCCATTATATTATTTTATTATTGTAATTTTATATTGTATTATGGAGAAGACTTTATAAGTATGATTTACTTGTGTCTATCAATTTTGCAAATAAAATATGTTTAAACTAAAAATGTAAGTAAAACTTCAGTATATTATTATATTAAAGTGGTACCCAACACCTTGTCTAAAATTAATTTGGGTCAATTAATTTTCATAAAACTTTGACCAAATATTTACTTTCACCCTTGGAAAAAAATATATAAATTTCAAAAAACTTGAGCCAATCACTTTCTCCGAAAAATGGTTGAATAAATACCAATTTGACAAACACTAATTTTGATCAATATTTCTTTAACTACATGTATGCAATGTGATTACAACGTTTAGCAGATTTTACAGAGTTATCTCCCTGTAGTGTTGTAAATGTACATGTAGGTACTACCTTAAAGTTCACATTTTTATCAGTAAAGTTTCTTTCAATAGGTAGCAGCATTACAACCCTATGGAGCTTTTATTAAAATTCCAGGTTACAGAAAGCAAGGTTTGTTACACCTGGAATTAATGTGTGTTTGTAGTTAAAAAAATAGGGGAAAGATACCGAATTGACATCAAAACCCATAGATTGAAAAAAAAACCTGACAACACTATGACAAAACAAATAATTGATCGAAAGACAAACTAGAGTATACAAGGCACAATACAAAAAAACATAGACTGAGCAACATGAAACCCACCAAAAACAGACGGTTATCTCGGGTGCTATGGAACTGTTAGCATATATACTCTTCTTTCATACTTCAATTACAAACAGACAAATGCATGTACATGTAAATTAACAGACAATAGAAGACTATATACTCTTCTTACATGCTATTAATCATAATAAATTCAGTATTCCAGATCTGATGAAGGAAAAAGTTCTTACAAAATATGGAGACAAAGTATTTATATCAATTTTAAAAGGTTCAGGATAGTAACATATACCCTGCAAGTCTTCTCCTTCAGTTTGTATTGGTTATTGATATAGAATAAGTCAAATGTAATATTTCATCTCTATTTTGATATAAGGTCTGGTCCATAAGTCCCAGATGTCTAAAGCTAGGGTGGAGGACCCTTCAGAAATGTTAGCTGTTGGAGAGATGGTGTATTGTAAAGTTGTGTCAGTAGAGGTATATAAGTTAAATGATTAAAAAGTTGTATGGGCACCCATCCAAACCCTAAGTTAATGAAGACAACAGCATGGCCTTAAGAAAAGAACAAAAAGGCAAGCTCGTGTGTACAAAACAGAGGGATTGGGCATGGGTAAAGGAACATGGAAAAGAGGGTCAAGAAACAAGGTCCCAGGATGAGGGAAGCCTGAGTCGGGTCTGTAAACAGGGGGAAGTTTAAAAAAGGAATGTGCTATGAAAGAATTTGACCTATTTTCGTCTATAAAAATATTTGATTACTGCTTATTTTAATTCAGACTTACTCATTATAAAATATCCGGTTGATCTCTAAATCACTAGACAATGTCAAATTTACTAAAAATAAAAACTTAACTGGCAAAAGGTTCCTAATCTTAGAATAAATAATACAATCTTCAAATGGAGTAACATAATTTCAAAAACTGAAAACAACATTTTTCTAAAAGAATTTTGTGAAATTTTTAATTCATGGTAGAACATGCTGACGCACTCTTAATGTTTTTTTTTTATTGTTACTGATATATTATATAATTGTATATATTTTAGTAATGAGTTATATATTCAGGGAGATAAGATTGGACTGTAAGTTACTGATTTATCATATAATTGTATATATTTTAGTAATGAGTTATATATTCAGGGAGATAAGATTGGACTGTAAGTTACTGATGTATCATATAATTGTATATATTTTAGTTATGAGTTATATATTCAGGGAGATAAGATTGGACTGTAAGTTACTGATGTATCATATAATTGTATATATTTTAGTTATGAGTTATATATTCAGGGAGATAAGATTGGACTGTAAGTTACTGATGATGTATCATATAATTGTATATATTTTAGTTATGAGTTATATATTCAGGGAGATAAGATTGGACTGTAAGTTACTGATGTATCATAAAATTGTATATATTTTAGTTATGAGTTATATATTCAGGGAGATAAAATTGGACTATCTATGAAGGTTATCAACCAAACCACTGGTAAAGATGAGGATGCAGAAAATGTTCAGCTAAGGTAGGAGTTATTTTTCTTTTAATGGATTAGAAATTGAGTGTGTGGGCTGGTTAAAACCAAGAAGTTAAAGTAGCCCTTGGCCATCAGACAATTATCTAGTCCACATGAATTTGACTTTTCACAGTTTTCAGGACAAAAGGTTGGCATGTTTTCATAAGGCCAAATAAAAATTTATGTGTGGTTCCAGTCACCCTTCCTACCCTACTTTTTAGTCTAAATAATAGCCTACCCTAAAGATGTTTTGTCATTTTTCATTGTAACTGGAACCACAGGAAAACAAACGGCCTAATTAAATATGTACAAAAAATGTTTTCTACAAAGCCATTTTACTAACTTCTGATTAGACTTCTTAATATTGCAATTTATTCTTGCAACAAATTTATCATGCAAAAAGGCCTTTCATGTACTCTTGTCACATCTGCTTATTATATTCATATTTATATTGTTGGTTCAATTTTCTCTATGAATATTTTCAGTTTGGATGAAAGAAAAAATAGGAAAGGATTTCGTAGTGAGAGAGCAAAAATAGAACTGGGTGCTGTCTTTGATACAACATGCAAAAAGTGTGGTGGCCATGGTAATATTTTTCACTAAAATAAATGCTCACAAAATTTAAGAAGTTGGAACTTTAAAACTTCACTGCTTAAAAATTTCACTCTGTCCAATTCTTAGAGTGCAAGTTTATTTACATATTTGTTAGGTTGTTTTTCTTTTATTTAGTCAATAACAAAGTATATGATATCTCGCTGTATAAAAATAATTAGATGTGGTATAACTGCAACCTAGACAACTATTTACCAGCACTACAAACCATTAAAGTCTGAAATGGCCTATATCTGTACTCGACTGTACTGATTTTTACTCGACCAGTCTGAATTGGTCTGACTTTTACTTGACATTACTCGACCCCAGTCTGAACCATACTTAACTGTACTGAATCGTACTTGACCCTTATCTTTGCCGTTGAAAATAGTCTGAACTATTACTTGACCAGTCTGAAACAGTCTTAACCCATTCTCGACTTGTACTCGACCTATTTTTCCAGTCTGAACCATACTTAACCAAAGGTCTGAACAGTACTCGACCAGTCTGAACCATACTAGACCAAAAAACTCTACTTTTTTAACTGTTAAAATAAATTTCTATGTAATGACATATATAACAACAGCCAACAAAATTTATAAAAAAATTTAACCTTATATTAGAAATATATCTATGATTATATTTAGGATGAAAAAAAATATATTATATAAAACTTATATCAAAAAGGGATAATATTAAATAAATAAATAAAATTGTTTTTCTGATTAGTGGTGAAATATAAAGAATAACCTCTGCTTGTGGCAAACTCATAAATAAGATCACACCTGGTCAGAGGTATTAAATACTAAATAACATTGATTCAAAATTGCAACATCCTGTTTAAGTTAAATAACAAGGCCTTTCAAATATACATGTATGTACTAGATAAGTAATACACGAATTTAAGAAAATAGGGCTTTCTTTTTACCTGTAAAACACACATGTATTGAGGTAATTAGAACATAATAAAGTGCTTTCTGTATGCCATGTTAATTTGACCAAAAAAATTACTTAAATTAATTGAAATAAATGTTTACTGTTACTTTGGAATACATTTCTTTTTTTTAAAAGGTTATCAAGGATTGCTATGGAAATTCTATTATCATGATTACATTAAATTCTTGGTTTAATAAAACAAAACAATTAAGCTTTCATTTTTTTTAAATTTATTAAGTTGTTTTATATACTATTTTATATATATATATTAATAAAAAAAACCATTCACTGCATTATTAATTCAATTCATCTAAATCTTTACTAGGTTTAAGTTAATGGTGAAAATAGTCCAGTTACCATAAAATACTTCCGAAGTATTCATAAAATTTTGAATAAATATTGAAAATATAAGTCATTTGTTAGTCACAATTCATTTTTTTAGATTATGTGATCAGCTTGTTTTATTTATATTTTAAAAGTATGGTTAAGACTTGGTCGAGTATGGTTCAGACTAGGTCGAGTGCGGTTCAGACTAGGTCCAGTACGGTTCAGACTAGTATAAAATGGTTAAGTACTGGTCAAGTACACATTCAGACTGTTAAGTATGGTTCAGACTACAGTCGAGTATTATCAAGTAAATCTCAGACGAATTCAGACTGGTCTAGTAAAAATCAGTACAGTTTAGTACAGATATAGGCCATTTCAGACTTTTAATGGCTTGTAGTGCAGTGACCAAGGGACGAAAAAATAATCATTGGTCACCATATAGCCTACATTGATAAACAAAACCCATTGTAAGCTGTAGCATTGGTGCTCTGTCAGTCAATTCAATTTAACTCTTTTTCATATAAATAGCTTCAAAAATCTGTTTTAAAAAAAAGGTTATGGAAGTATTTGTTGATATTAGTTGGTTAAAAAAATACCTGAAAATTTCGTTTAATCCACCATTTTCTACATTTGAAAATGCCTGTACCAAGTCAGGAATATGACAGTTCTTGTCCATTCATTTTTGATGCGTTTTGTTATTTGATTTTGCCATGTGATTATGGATTTTCCGAATTGATTTTCTTCTGAGTTCAGTGTTTTTGTGATCTTACTTTTTCATGACACAAAATTGCTACATACACAGGAAAATATCAAAGCAAACTAACAGTGTATAATTGCTGTTACATTGCTGTTCTTCATCTTAATGTCACAGTGAATGACCCTTAACTTGGATTTAAAATGTATTGGTATTAATGTTTTTTTATATCATTAATATTTGGCCAATTAATAGGTGTAAAATTTATTTCATATTGAACTTTTTTATCTGGAGTCTTTCTTATATAACCAATTACCAATTTGGAAATGGCTTCTTCTTAAAAGTAGTATCCAAATTACAAAGAAAAACAAAAAAGGAAATTTACTGTGCCTACATATTATGACTTTTTTGTAGGACATTTGGCTCAAGACTGTTTCCATGCAAAAGGAGGCAAGGCATATGAACTAATACCAGAAGATGAAATTATTTCACCTAGTAAAGAAACAGATACTTCATCTAGCAGGAAAAGAAAAAAGGTCAATACTTATTTTACTTATATTTTATAATGGGGTCAAGGATTGGCTGAAATAGGTTTAAATTTGAAAAACTAACTAAATTGATGATTTGTTTTTTTGGCATTTATAGTTCGTATTATAACTACAGGGAGGAAGACTTTGGAAGAATCCTCTTAAGAAAATATGGAACTGCATATCAGTACCATTATCTTATGACTTATATGAGGTTCCATCAAGATAATTTTTAAATATCAATTAAGATTATTTGTTTATTATATTTGATTAATATTTGCTTTGCTAGATCAAGAGAAAAGTTGAAATAGATGTAACAAAATTATTTGTTTCCTGTCTTTTAAGTTCAATATGTTTTTAATGCATATAATGAGTTATACGCCTTTGTACTGGGATCTTATTTTCCAATTAAATTGTCCCTAAAATTTTTAATTTATAAGAATATGCAAAGGATGTATTCTTAAAGAATAATGGTATATCTTTGATTGACAGTTACATCACGAAAGTAATGTAAAAAAAAGAACCATAGAGATTTGGCAAAGGATATCCACCAATTTTACTGATGTCAATATCTCTGGCCTACTTCAAATCGTCCAACTCTGGTTAGTAGAGTCTGTAGAGTTTACTTGACTGACAACCAAAACCCCCTGAGTTTGACCTTTTGAACCTAACCGAGTTAACTCAACATCAACCCTGATTTGGGGCAGGTTTAGTCAAGTTCCAAGATAGAGTCAAGTAGTTGCAAAAAAGAAAAGTGTTACAAAATAACTGGTTTTTGACCATATACAGCCGAAGTAAGGGGCTGACAACTGGAATTTACTTTTGCCTGTATTTTGGAATCAACAAATATTATCCATGTGTGTATCAAACTGTCAGTAATGTTTATAAATAAAAACAGATTTTTTTTCTCAAAATGAATCTTATCTTTTTTTTTATCAAACTATTTTTTCATCGCATACAGGACCAGATCTTTTCTTCATTAAACATAATGCATTTTTTTTTTAATTTTATTGCTCAGTAGACATAATTATTTTCACTTCCCAGTCCCTTATGACATTGGACTCGATGGAAGAGTTTTGACTTAGTTTCGGAAAGGTTCTGCACATCTTCATTAGCTCTGATCTCTTAACTCAAGTCAACCCAAGTTGGACGAATCGAAGTAGGCCTCTAAAATTCAACTCCAAGTAAAGTTTACTTCTGAATGATATTAGTAATTTTTGTTTAGATCCTTAATAGTCATATAAGTCTTCTGGTTTTTTTTATCATACAGATCCTTGCAATTTACATTCAATTTTTTGTCTCGAAGCACTCCTGATGAAGTTAAATCCAGAAAAGTGATTTCAATATTTATGGAGTGTTATTTTCATCTTGTCATATATCTTTTTATTTCACAGAAAGAAAAGAAAACTAAGAAATCTAAGAAACGTCGTCATAGTGATTCATTATCAGAAGATGAAAAAGATAAATCTCATAAAAAGGTAGGTCATTGTCTGGAGGGTAAAGGGTAAAAAAACCTACATCACATTTTGGTGTTCTGATAACCTTAAAGTTCCAGTAGCTGATCTATCTGATAAGGCCACACCAATTTAATTCCTTGTTCGACGGACCCGCCCGCACCTTTTTTTTTCAAAACAGAATTTTTTTTTTAATTTTTATAGTCCCACTTCCCGCATCCAAAAATGTAATCATGTCTATATCCCGCACCGTTTTTTTGTAAATATTATAAAAAGATATCAACATTTGTTTTTAAAATCACAGTCTAACCTGTATATATAATGATTTTAAACCCATAAGCACCCCATCACACTGTGTAAATATCTGTGTGAATATTTATTTCAGCATGAATTTATCCCACGTGGGAGTGCTTCGATTGTTAACCGCAGAAATACCTGTACAGAACAAAACATTGGTTTCTTTCCCCCTTACTTATATTGCCAATCAAAAAATGTTCGTTGTTAGAATAAAGTACTAAGAACTTCTGAATGATTTGCCTTCAACTGCTATTATATTGTATGCTGGCGAAACAAAACTATCTATTGCTGCTGCATGTTTATGCACCTGTCCTGATTGATTCAGGGACCTGTCGTTCATCATTTCTCGTTTGTTGATGTAGGTCATTGGTATTTTCCCGTTTGGATATATAAATTAGATAGTTGGTTTTCCTATTCGAATTGTGTACACTTAAAATTTTGGAGTCCCTTATAGCTTGCTGTTTGATCTGGATCAAAGCCCTGTTTAAAAGGCCGTACTTTGACCTGTGTTGGTTATAACCTGGTTGGGAACAACCCTCCCTCAGACAAGGGGTCATTTTACTGTTGTAGAAAAGGAAATAGAAATACAAAGGATTTGTATATTGCTACTATACAAAACCTTTGAAAATTTAGAATTTTTTACTCAAAAATAGGAGAATTACATCATATTTTAAACAACCTTTCTAAAAGAGGGGTCCACTTATTTTAAATAATATGAAAATGTGTTAAAGTTAATGTGACTGTTAACATGGTTTAAGTCCAGAAATATTACAAAATTCTTGGACATATTTGACTATTTAAGATAGAGATATAGTTCTTTGGGGAAATATTAGCCCTTTTGTACTAAAAAGTGTTTTTTTTAACAAAGAAATATATTATAACTTATATTGACCCCTCAGGGATATCTATAACATTAAGGAGTTGTTCCCAACCTGATTATGACTTAGATGGAGAATTGTCTCATTGTCAGTCACACATACATTGTACATAGACCAGATATAATTATACAATTATTTCTTGGTGAACAGGGTAAAAATACTTCATAAATTAAAGAAATGTCACAGTACAAGTGATAAATCAAGTTTTAATATTTTCAAAACCTACTATTTTATGTTTACAAAAAAAATATATAATTGCTCACCTTTACTTTTCAAGCTTCGCCTCAAAAATTTGCAAATTAAATATTTTTTTATTAAAATTTTCAAATCTCTCGCTCGCCCCAATTTTTGGAGTCCAAAAATCCATAGAACAAGAAATTAAATTGGTGTGGCCTAATCCTAAAGTTCCAGTAGCTGATCTAGTTATTGTCTGTAGGTAGATAATAGATATAGGAAGAATATCAAGATGTGGTATGAGTGCCAATGAGACAACTCTCTATCCAAGTCACAATTTATAAAAGTTAACCATTATAGGTCAAGATATGGTCTTCAACATCGAGCCTAGGCTCACACTGAACAGCAAGATATAAAGGGCCCTAAAAATTACTAATGTAAAACCATTCAAACAGGAAAACCAACATTCTATTATATATAAAAAACGAGAAACCAAAAACACTTATGAACAACATAAACAGACGGCAACCACAGAACATCAGATTACACCTTATTTCGGCCCTGGTAAAGAGAACATTAAAGTTGAACATATTTTAAACAAAATAGTTTCTATTTATAATAGTAAATTTTTTCAAAAAGTAAAAAAATATTTGGATAATTTTTGTATCATTTAAAAGCCTCTGAACTTGGGATCACTGCAAAACCCTTGCTGAAAGTTTCATATAAAAAAAAAGCTAAATTACAATACAACGGTATACTTGGCCTGTAGCTCTACTACTAAATTATAGGAACATTTGGCTCTAGTTTACAATAAATATGAATCTAAACACACTTTTGAAAATAGTTACAACTCTCATTGATGATTGATTGATTATTGCTACCTTATTAAATTAAAATGGCAATTGTCATACAGATGAAAGTTATGAGATATACCCCACATAAACTTCTTGGAGAATTACAGTAAACCTGCCTACCTTGATTTCTTAACACAACTTAATTTAAATATTTCATATTATTTTATTTGCAGAAACATAAGAAACACAAACACCACCATCATAAACATGAAAAGAAGAGTCGTCATAATAGCAGCAGTTCAAGTAGCAATGGATGAACATTTTACCCAAAAAATATTATACTATTATATGTACTGTTATATGAAATAATGATTTATAGTAATGTCAGCTTAGTATGTCGATAACCTGCTGTAATCTTTGTTCAGACAGTGTGATTCAATAGGATATGTTCCCTCTATAGGGAATTTTGACATTTTATTATTGTTGTGTCCATAGATGAAATAATCTACATTAAGTTGAGTTACAAAAATAACAAAATGCATTGAATTATCTAAGTATTTGTTAGAACATGATTTTGTACAAGTTTATAATAATATGTCAGTGTACAAGAGGAAATTTTCATGGAATGATTCATTAAATCACCGTTTTGCCATTCCAAGATTAGTTTTCATAGGTGTCTGTGAAAAATTTTGTATGGTTTTATTTATTAAAAGAGAAAAACTACCAAAAATATTTCAAAGTAGAGTCATGATGAGCCCCTAGATATTTCAATTTCATAATATTGGAATTTCAAATAGAAATCTACATCTTATTAGACAGACTTGTCATGACTGATAATTTTGTATGTTTCGTCATTACCATATTATACTGTAATGTGATGCATACTGCTGTGACCATATTTTTAACTCAAATTGTTTGCCTCAAGGTGATACTGTTGTCTTTTCACAAGTCAGTTATCTGATTCAGAATGTTCAATTGTTTCACTTTGTACATGTTTCATTTAAGAGTAGGTCTCACATATCATTGGCACATGAATGTAACAAAAAGTTTTACTTCAAAATAAAAAGGAGTAGGTCCGGTAAGGGCCGATTTTGGCCTCAAATTTCAGGTTCATCTGACGAAAGATTTTGACCACTTTTTAAACACTTAAGTGTCTACTTTATTTGAATTAATTAGTTTATGTGAAAGATTTTAACAGATTTAGTTATTAAAAACTATTCTATTCAAGCTCAAATATGAAAAATCTACCTAATATGCCGAAAAATGTCACTTTTCAGATGGTTTTTGGTAAAAATGAAAGTGGCCGCATCCATGTCTATCCTCAACCTTTATATATGTTATGTATTATCATAAAATACAACTAACATTTCAATATTAAGGATGAACACGAATGCGGCCACTTTCGTTTTACACGAAAACCGTCTAAAATTTAACTAAAATGCTAGAATTATGAGGATTTCAGTAATTAAGCATGACTTAATGGTGCTAGTATCGGATATATGTGCATTGTATTGTCAAAAACAGCCCATATTTATGTAGCAGAAGCATTCTACTGTCCAATAAATAACTAAAGGTTTACATTTTAACAATTTTGTAAAACTGCTATATTTTGGGGCCAAAAAGGGGTCTTACTGAACCTACTCCTTTAGAAATAATATAAAGCTTTTCTTTTTATTTTATATTTTGGGTCTGGTTGGACAAAGTCCAAACCCAGCTTATAGAATGGTGTTGACTAGCAGATCCAGGGAAAACTGCATGCCTAATTCGTGTAATAAACTCCACCTTCATATTATAACCAAGATCCTTAAACTTCACACAAAGATTGCATACATTTTGAAGTTATGCACCTGATACTATGGAATTGTTCAGTGATTTTTCCCCATTTTTCAGAACATGGTAACTATAAAACTTTCAGTTAACTGTATAAAGATAGACTGGTTTTGTGTAATAGCAATCTGATTGAAATATGGAACCTCTTCATTCTTACTTACAATCATCCTTAAAATACTTTGGTACATTTTACTTTCTGTTTAAAGAACTTTTGTGATGTCAGAACACAGTTACTAAAGTGTAGCTTAATAATTGTATGTTAATCAGATTGATCAACTGTCAACTCCTACAGTTTCCGACCATTGAAACTTCACAGAATAGATTGCTCACAAGTCATGTAGTAAGGGAGACTCAAATTGAGATTATTGAGTTTCTTTGTAACGTAGAAAGTGTTGCTTGTTGTCTTTATACAAAATGATCTATAAATGAATTTGAATTTGAATTTACTATGTAGACCAGGGAGTATCGCTAAGGGTGTCAACATAGATTAATACTAAATATAATAATGGATTTATAAGAGAAAATAACATAATGTATTGAAATATGTTTATTTGTTCAAAATTTTAAAAACTGTTAAATTTTGAAACCACTGAAGGTACACCATTTTCCACCATACATATGTTGTCCTGTTTCATAAGTTCTGATGCGGACCTTGTCTTTAGCTGCAAGATGCAGCAAGACACTTTGGGTCGCAGACACCTTCCCTGAGGATAATCCTCTACCATCAGGATAGTTGCCAGCAATAATGTTGCCATTATGCATTAACTGTGTTGCGAAATACTTTGAATAGTAGGTGAGAGTTGTCCAGGAAAAATAATATAGACCTTCGTAAGGTGCAACAAACTGTCCAGTGGAAGCATCGTATCCAGAACCTGTGTTGATAACTACCTTATCAAATATCACTGTAGATCCACTTTTGACATTAGTTTGATCTTTTAAAGATTTAGCCAGAAATCCAACCATTTTATTACCATCTGAAAAGATCAAAAGTTGATCATATATTATACAAAATGTGTAATAGAAAATTGAGAACATGTCAGATTACTTTGATACTCGGTATAAGATATACATTTTTCTTGTATTCCTTAAATAATGAAAATTTGAAATCTTGAAACAGATCTGTTGTCGTGTACTCACTTTTTATTTCTTTTCTATGTGTAAACTAGGACATATTATTACAAATCACATCGCCAATTTTTGGTTCCCATCTTCGCTTTTCATTATAGTTGTTGCAAATAAATATGGAAGTGGAAATTAGATAGAGCCACAAATGGTGGCACACATTTTGCCGGAAAGATGGATGTTTAGTTTTTTGTTTTTTTTTAGAATAGAAGCAAACAGAGCTTGCTGCATAAATACAATATACTGAGTAGTAAGGTTGAGTGTATACAGTTATTTCTATAGAATGTCAATGGAGGAGCCTAACATAGGATTCTAAATGAAATAAATAACACATTTATGCGAAGAACAGGGCATTTGTGTAATAAATTATCTATCCTGGTTCCCGGTACTACGTTCTGATAGCCGTACGCCAAGTTAAAGTCCTTTACATTAGTAGGAGTTAACATAAATGAATTATCAGTTCCTGTAAAATAAATCTCTGGTAATACTTTTTCAATTTAAAAGAGAAAATTCTTAGAAAGCTCAGATACTATCATGTATGTTTTTGATGACAGTAATAAGTGTAACTTGTGAGATTGCAATAAAACTACATTCTTGCAAAGTATAAAATAGATATCCATTTTCAATTAAGGAATGGATTTAATATATTTTCTGTCCATGAAAAATTAACATCAACAATGTGGTGTACACTGAATAACCCGCGTAGCTGGTTATTTTAAAGTGTGCATCACATTTTTTATGTTATTTCGAATAGATGGAAAATATATTAATCTTTTCTTATAATATAATTCTAACTTCAATTTTAGACCGGAGTAAACCATGAAAAAACCTTGATGACGTCACTTTCCCATGACAAATTTTGGTTTATGAGCTGATAAACAAAACAATGTCTGCCAATCAGAAGACTCGTTACATTCAAAATTAAATTATTCTAGAATAATGGATGAAAAGTATAAGGAATAGAAAAAAAGGACTAAACAAAGATAAAGAAGGCAAAAATGAAGGACCCTTATCCAGACCATTCTTAATTAGTTAATTTCAACATGAACCTAAAAAACGGACAATTCTGCTGAAATTTTTTCATTAAAATGACGTTATAGTGGCGTATAAGCTACAGGCGATCTATTTGCATTTGTTTTAAAATGAATAGTCCGTAGAATTCCGACAATCGGATGGATTAAATTCCTCCAACTTCATGGCCGAGTTCACTTGAAACTCTTCAATCGACTTCAGAGTTAATAGATTATCACGTGAACGCACTAGAGTTGGTATTCGGAACAACTCTAAGTAACTCTAGGGTAAGGCCCCGACCAAGCATAACAAAATAAAATATTCTCATTGGTTTGACGTCATTCAAGAGTTTCTCGAGTTTAACCCTGGCTCGTTGAGGGTTGGAACCAGGGTACGAGGGGTTAACTCGAGTGGTTCAACTTAAATCGTTTTGTTGAAATCCGAGTAAGTAAAGTTAACTCGAGAGTTTCAAGTGAACTCGGCCCATATGACCAAATGCTTTTTCTTTGTTTGCGAATTTGAAAAGACGAAAAAAATATTAAATATTAAAAACAAACAACACGCATGGACTCGATTCAATCAAATGATTTAGAGTAGTACTTATAAGTTTACTAGTTTCTTTTACTTACGCAATTCGTTAGTATCACAATCACATCGCCCTTCTGTAGTCTCTACTAACTTAAGCTGGTATTGAATGCTCTTCCACAAGTTGGCATTTTTAGAACAAGCTTTGTGAGCATTGACTGATGAAAGGAGTATGAAGCCGAGAACGTTAAGAGCAATTACTGTAAGTTGACTGGAAAAAATAATATTACTATACATGCACTTCATGAAATATTACATATACATGCTGACAAAACAGGTATCTACTACTTAAATGATTATAACTATATCAATGCGGTAGTAAGGTTAAACTAAACACCTCAAACTGACAAGGCGATTCAATCAACGATCTGTGGTAAAAATACTATTAAGATCTATTAAGATGAATAGTAATCAGTAAATCATTGTGTCTTTTAAACCTAATATCTTCTTCACATATATGCCTGATTAGTCATGAAATCTGATAACTTTTGGTGATGAGACCAAGTCACTAGGTCATGTTGTATTTATTCTTAAAACTCCATGCAATAATTTTTTTTCGACAAACGATTATTTGAGACAAGTTTATAAAGCATCTGTTTAAAACTCCTTAGAAAAGCTGCTCATTGCAACAAAATAAAATTCGAAGGATTACTGGTTAAGTGAATACAATAAAAGTGAGACTTACGTCTGTTTAGAAAAAAATACCAATAGTTCAACTGTATTATGTATCAACTAAGATACCGACATACGCATTTAAAAAAGTAATCCTTCCTTCATCAACATGAAAATTTAGTCAAGTTCATGTGACTATCAATACATTAGCATTGCATGTTATCACGATTGTGTGCTTTTTGTTGACTGGATATAACGTTTTACAATAAATCCATTTGAGGTGTACTGATTGACATTGTAATCTTGGAAAACATACATCGTTCATTAGTTGAAATGATATCAATATCTGCGAGTACTCTAAGGTCGGTACTTTGTGTCTTTTTGTTATTTATTTTGACAAAGTAAGAACCGATCTTATGAGTCAATCCCTTTCCAAATGATTTCTACAGGGTTTATTTCTCATTTTATGTTGTTACACCACAGTCTAAAGATTAAGGATTGTTAAGTGTATCATCATGGTCAGTCATTCTTTCCTCTTTGAATTGTCAACCCTTTGCATACTTAACTGTAAGGAATTTGCTAATTGTTGAAGACCATATGGTGACCTGTAATTCCTCAAATCTCCGTTCTTTGGTCCATGGATAGTTGATTCATTCATTTGGCAATGATGCCGCATCTTCCTATGTTTTTTAATGTACCTATCATTTATTTTAGAGACCAAATATAGTTGATGTACTTAAACCAATAACTAAAAAATGACATAAGCACGGCTTTAAAAGCTAATGAACCTGAAAGAAATGTCTAGAACATTAGAATTGATATATGAATGTATGCTCAGAAATAACATATCAAACATCGATTAAATAGAGATAAGCACACATTGGTGACGTTCGATGCCGCTGAGGTTTAATAATAAGAAGCCAATGTTTATCCCTAGCACCATTTTGACAGGGCTTTATTAAACATGCCGCAAACTACTAGTTTTCAATTTTGTTATTTGGTTTACCTTATGGCTCACTTGGTGCTGCTTATTTTCGCTTGTGAACGAGATTTTCCCCTTCTTTTTAAAACCTACTTAATATTGATTGCCTATTAATTTGTATCTGAAATAATCTGTTTTAAGTTTTTGTTTTGAAATTGACTTACATTGTATGAAAATTAACAAAGGATGTGTTCTTACCCCATGGTTTCTGTCAGCTTCTTTGGTATTTAGAACTGTTTCTGAAAGTCTGCTTGACATGTTATATTAATGAGTAACTTTATAATGTCAACATGTAATATGATCTTCGAATTCAAACATGTAAAAATGTCATTAACGATATTCAATCCTTTGTACAGTTTCTTGGAAACAACAATTTCTACACTTTGTAGTTCGTTTATAAAAGTACATTGGTCTCCATTGAATACCAAGTCCTTGATATGGTAAAATTCTTAAGAATATACTAGTGCGGTGTTTTGAAACGTCATATTTAAAATTAAACAGCAGAAAAGGCATATTTTGCACTGCCAATTTTTAAACAGTTTACGTCAGAACATCAAATTTATATCACAGTAAAGTTTGATATCGTTTTTAATGTCATTCATTGGTTATATGATGGCCAACTGATTACTATAATTTACATTTGTTACTTAGTCTTAAGGTGGTACCCAACACCTTGACTAAAATTAATTTGGCTCGATTGATTTTCACAAAATTTTTACAAAATATTTACTTTGACCCTTTGAAAAAAAAATAAAAGAATAAAAAAAACTTGAACCAATCGCTTTCTTCTTCTAAAACAAATGGTTGGATATATAGCAGTTTGACAAACACTAATTTTGATCATTGAAAAGCTGAAACAATACAACGTGATGAAAGCATTTAGCTGATTTTACAGAGTTATTTCCCTGTTGTGTAAAAGAGGGACGAAAGATACCAAAGGGACAGTCAAACTCATAAATCTAAAACAAACTGACAACGCCATGGCTAAAAATGAAAAAGACAAACAAACAACAGCACACACGACACAACATAGAAAACTTAAGAATAAACAACACAAACCCCACCAAAAAACTAGGGGTGATCTCAGGTTCTCCGGAAGGGTAAGCAGATCCTGCTCCACATGCGGCACCCGTCGTGTTGCTTGTGTGATAACAAATCTGCTCCACATTACGCGATCAAAATCGGGTAAGACGTAAATGTCCTGCGGGATCAAATATTTTTTGGAAGCCCTGTAAATTGTGTATTGAAATTTGTAATTTTTTAAGAAGTGTAAGATTAAATACATTTACACCATAATTCAGGGACATTTTAGTACATATCTTTGTATAGCTGAGATTAAAATGGTTTTTGAAATTGAAGTTTGTGATTCCAACTGAATACCATTAGTTACATTTTATTAAATGTCTCTTAACTGTATAAAACTTGCTCATGTCTCATTAATGTATCCGACATATAAACTATAATATAAAATACCAAAGTATTCAATAGCAGTTCAACTTTTTCTCGTTAAACCCATGCTCTGGCGTAGTCCTCATTTGAATCCATAACAAGAAAAGGCTGATTTAGAAAATAAATTGGAGTTTTAGATGTTACCTCCTTGTGATATGGAACGTTGCTGATGTAGATTGTATTTACTCCACTATTGGTAAAATGAAAATGAAGGAATTTCTCTTTTCCTCATGTAATGGTTTCGATCTTATTGTTTAAAAAGACGAAAAGTGCTAAATTATAAATTATACTGACAAATCTACATATTGGAGAAAATGTATACATGCATGCTTTATCAATCAAACGGAATAACTGTTTCACAGTTGATATCGGATATGTTCCTTATGTCGTAACTGCAATCCCCTTCCCTTTTCACGAATGCAACCGGATTTGTAATAACATAAGTAACACGACGGGTGCAACATGTGGAGCAGGATCTGCTTACCGGGAGCACCTGAGGTCACCACAAGGTTTTGGTGTGGTTCGTGTTGCTTAGTCTTTAGTTTTCTATGTTGTGTTTTGGGTACTATTATTTGTTTGTTTGTCCTTTTCTTTTTTAACCACGGCGTTGTCAATTTATTTTCGATCTACGAGTTTGACTGTCCTTCTGTTACCTTTCGCCCCTTTTTAGGAAAGTTAACAGAATACTTCATAAATGATTTTTTTAAATGTAATGTAACCCTAGCGAATGATGAAGGTGTGACAGAAGGTCATCAAAGCTCCCAGGAGGCCATCTAGATTTGGAATACTGATTTCAAATTGCAAGCGTTGAACTATAGTATAGAACTTTACTTTGCTTAATAACTTCACTCTGTCCAATTCTTATAGTACAAGTTTATTTACATATTGTAAAGGTTTATTTTCTCTTATATAATCAATAACAAAGTATGAAATATCTCGCTGTATAAAAATAATTAGATGTAGTATAACTGCTACATAGACAACAATTTCGGATATGTTCCTTACGTCGTAACTACAATCCCCTTCCCTTTCATGAATGTGACCTACCGAATTAGACTTTTTACCGGATTTGATATCACATAAGCAACACGACGGGTGCCACATGTCGAGCAGGATCTGCTTACCCTTCCGGAGCACCTGAGATCACTCCTAGTTTTTTGGTGGGGTTCGTGTTGTTTATTCTTTAGTTTTCTATGTTGTGTCGTGTGTGCTGTTTGTTTGTCTTTTTCATTTTTAGCTATGGCGTTGTCAGTTTGTTTTAGATTTATTAGTTTGACTGTCCCTTTGGTATCTTTCGTCCCTCTTTTACCAACGACGTAGGGACGACTATTAAAATAATTGGTCCCCGTACAGGCTACATTGATGAACAAAACTTATAGAAATATGTAGCATTGGTGCTCTTTCAGTCGATTCAGTGTAGCTCTTTATAATATAAAAGCTTAAAAAATATAATTTTAAATAATAGCTCTTGAATATTTGTTGGAATATAAAAAAACTAAAAAGAGAGGACATATTGTATAAATTCATAACACAAATTCGCTACTTGCACATGAAAATATCAAAGCAAAGAAACAGTCTTACATTGCTGTTCTTTATCTTAATGCAAAAGAAAAGCCTTCAACTTGGATTACAAATTTATTGGTATCTATACTCTTTGTTCTTAAAAATATTCGGTCTGTTAATCTGTTTTTTTTCATATGAACTTTGTTATCTGTAGTCTTTTCTCAAAAACTAAATACCAATTTTGTGATGCCTTCTTCTTCAAACATATTATCCAAGTTAAAAAAGATAGTCAAAAAAGGAAATTTACTGTGCCTTTATATTTCAGTTATTTTGTAGGACATTTGGCTGAAGACTGTTTCCATGCAAAAGGCAGTAAGGAATATGAAAGGAGCCTGTAATTCAGTGGTTGTCGTTTGTTTATGTGTTACATATTTGTTTTTCGTTCATTTTATTGACATAAATAAGGCCGTTAGCTTTCTCGTTTGAATTGTTTTACATTGCCTTATCGGGGCCTTTTATAGCTCACTATGCGGTATGGGCTTTGCTCATTGTTGAAGGCCGTACGGTGACCTATAGTTGTTAATGTCTGTGTCATTTCGGTCTCTTGTGGATAGTTGTCATCATACAACATCTTCGTTTTTATATAATACCAGAATATGAAGTTATCTCACCTAAAAATGAAACAGATACTTCATCTAGTAGGAAACAGAAAAAGGTCAATATTTATTTTATTTTCCTCAATATGTGGATTCAGGTTTTGTTGAGAAAAGTGTACATTGCAAAAACTAACTAAATTAATGATTTATTTTTTGGCATATATAGTTCGAATCATAACTTCAGAGAGATTACTTTGGAAGAATTATCTAAAGAAATTATGTAATTTCACATCAGGAACAATATCTAATGACTTATATGTGGTTCCATCAAGACAATTCTAAAATATCTATTAAGATAATTTGTTTATCATATTAGATTAATATTTGCCTAGCTAGATCAAGAGTTAATTGAAATTATTGTTACAAAACTATTTGTTTCCTGTCTCTTAACTTCAACATGGTTTAATGTATATAATGAGTTATACATCTTTGTACTGAAATCTTATTGTCCAACTAATTTGTCCTTAAAATGTTTGATTTATAAGGATATGCAAAGGATGTATTCTGCAAGAAAAGTGGTATATGTTTGATTATCAGTTATATGATGAAAGAAATGTAAAAAAAAATACATGAGATTTGGCAAAGGTTCCTAAAAATGTCAATATCTCTAAGGTTTCAACTCTCTCAAGTAAAGTTGACTTTTAGTTGATTTTAGTTATATTTTTTAGAACCTTTTTAGGCGTATTAGTCTTTGTGTGTTTTGTATCAAATAGATCCTTAAAATTCAATTTTTTGGTTTAAAGCACCATCGATGAAGTTTAATCCAGGAAAGTGATTTAGAGGTATAACATTTATTGAGTGTTATTTTCATCTTGTCATACTGTGGATTCATTAATGTTTGTTGGATACCAATTTTCGTAGATTTCGTGGGTACAGGAGAACAACGAATTTAGATGTTTAACGAATAACGCATTTTCTTAAGGAATGAATGCAGACTGTGCCAAAACCACGAATTTATCCACGAATACCCAAATTTTCTTCAATCCACGAAAATTGGTATCCACGAAAATAAATGAATCCCCAGTATATCTTTTTATTTCACAGAAGGAAAAGAAAACTAAGAAATCTAAGAAACATCGTCATAGTGATTCATTATCAGAAGATGAGAAAGATAAATCTCATAAAAGGTAGGTTATTGTGTGGAGGCTAAAAACCCTTCACCACATTCTCCTGTTCTGATACCTTTAAAATTCCAGTAGCTGATCTAGTTATTGTCTGAAGGTAGAGAACCCCTAATTTGTGCCCTGATAGAGAGAACATTAAAGTAAAACGTATTTGGGTAATTTTTGTATCATTCAAAAGCATTAAGACTTGGGATCACTGTAAACCCTTGCTGAAAGTTTAATTTTAAAAAAAGAATCGAAATTAAAATAAGATTATACACTTGACCTGTAGCTCAGATCAAAAGTACTTTGTTTTTTTTTTACTAATTAACTAATAGGAACATGTGTGCTGTAATTTGCAATAAATGTGGATTTAAACGCACTTTTGAAAATAGTTACAACTCTCATTGATGATAAATTGATTATTGCATCCAGTGGCAATTCTCATATGAAAGTTATAAAATATACTCGAATAAAACATATACTTATTTATTTATATACCCCACATAAACTTAGAGAATTTTACTACATCTGTCTACCTTGCTTTCCTAACACAATTTAATTTTAATGTTTCGTATTATTTTATTTGCAGAGACCTAAGAAACCAGATACCATCATCATAAACATGAAAAGAAGAGTCGGCAGTTCTAGTAGTGATGAATGAACATTCTACAGATTTTTCCTATACTATTATATGTACTGTTTTTTTTTTTATATAGAATAACGATTGATTATTGTTGAGAACATGCTGATATCTGTGTTTGGACAGCTTTGTTCATTTAGGTTTGTTCCCTCTATAGGGAATTTTGATATTTTATTATTGTTGTGTCCTTTGATAGAACACTCAACATTAAGTTGAGTTACGAAAATAACAAAATGCATTGAGTTATTTATTAGACCATGATTTGTTACAAGTGTTTGTGAAGAATTTATTTAGTAATAATGTGTCAGTGTGCAAAGAGGAAAAGGTTCATGAATGATTCATAAAATCACCTTTTTTGTAGGGTCATGATGAGCCCCTAGATAAATTAAGGCTTAATCATTGAAATCGAAATCTTCATCTTATTACACAGACTTGTCATGACTGATCATTTTATGTGTTTCTTCATTCCCATATTATACTGTAATGTGATGCACACTGCTGTGACCATACTTTTAACTCAAATTGTTTACCTCAAGGTGACACTGAATCTGATGACTTTTTCACAAGTCAGATATATGATTCAGAATGTGTAATTCTTTCACTATGTTCATGTTTTATTTAAAAGTAGGTCTCAGATATCATTGTCACATGCTTGTATCAAAAAGTTGTAATTTAAAATAAAAATTTGGAAATAATATAAAGCTTTTCTTTTTATTTTATATTTTGGGTCTGGTTGGAAAAAGTCCAAACACAGTTTATAGTATGGTGATGACTGGCAGATCCAGGGAAACTGCACCCATAATGAGTGCAATAAACTCCACCTACATATTGTAACCGAAAACCTCAAAACTTCACACAAAGATTGCACACATGTTAAAGTTGTGCACCTGATAATATGGAATTGTCTGATGAGGTTTTTTTCCTATTTTCAGAACGTGGGAACTAAATTACTTTTCATATAACTTTACAAAAGATTGATTAGTTTTGTGTATAATCACAATCTGGTTGAAATATGGAACCTTTACTTTGCTCCATTTTATTTTCGGTTTAAAGAACTTTTGTGATGTCAGAACACTGTTACTAAAGTGTAGCTCAAGAATTGTATGTTAATCAGTTTTATCAACCATGAACTCCTACAGTTTCAGACCATATCCTTGACGCTTCACAGATAGATTGATCACAAGTCATGTAGTAAGGGAGACTTAAATCACAGTAATACAGATTGACCTGATTCTGAAGTGAAGACAGGTAAATCAAAACCTCTTATTTTGTCACAGGTACTGTGTTTTAAATATAAATGAATCTAAATATTTTTTATTTGAATTATTGATTGAATAGGTAATTTTATAGTGTCAAACGGTAATATAAATTTTAAATGAGACATGTTTACATGAAGCTATAAACCATATTCGATATTCCTTCTCACTTTCATATATAAATAACATTTTCTAGTATAAACTGTTTTCCTTGATTAATTTCTAAACTAACCAGAAGAAAATATATGAAAAGTATGCTATAGTTTTGAGAAGGTAAAAACTGTTCAAACAAGGAGTACAGTTTCCTTTGTCATAATTTTTATATTACAAAGACGTCCCTTTCTTCGTGTAAGACGTTACGAAATTCTAGAAATGGAAGTATTTCTGTGTTATGGTATCTTTTTATATGAACGTAAAGTATAGACATGATAAATGCAAAAGGGAAACATTATTTGCATGAAATTGTAAAACTCTTAGAAAACCAAAACAGGTGATTCAAATTGAGTATCAAATTGCGGAAGCTTTCCTTTTTTTACATTACTGTCAAATAGTCTCATACTTGATCACAAGAAAGATTAGTGAAGAAGTCTGAATATTTCCCTTAATGCCAAACACTAAATTAAAGTCAATGGAATATTGTTAAACTTTCCATACATGTCTAGAACTTAACCAATTAAACGGAACATTGCTTAAAATATCCATTACTGCTTGACTATTCATCACAAATCCCACAGAAGATGTTCAAACATATGTCATCATCAGGGTTCTCACAAAGGCGAGACCACAAATCCTGGACCTTTTTTGTAATGTTGCAATGTTGTATTAAAACTGGTGGTCCAAAGATGCATTTCGATTGAAAAATGTTGTATCAACTGAGCGCACATATCATTTTATCGCAAAAGTTTAAAAGTTATCTACATAAGATTTCGCATGGAGACTGAAAGTTATAAATCATATAGCAAAAAAATAAAAGAACGAGTTCCAGGACTTATCTTTAAAAAATACTTAGCTAAAAACCTGATCATGATTTGATAGCCAGTTACGGAATTGCTGTGTAACAGATGACTTAGTATAAGTGTTACTTGTATTTAAAATCACAATCTCAATTGGTACATTTTCAATGCAACGTATTATCGAAATTACATGTACTTGCCATGTACAGCACTAGGGGTGTGTTAAATGGAACTGCTTATTCTTTTAAAATATTACTGCCTATTTCGGGATTTCTATGTTGTTTAAACTGCTCTCTCCTCGATTGGTAATGGTGGATATTTGTGTTTTAAAAGGCTAGTCACACCAAAGCCAAATGAACAGGTTTTTTTTATTTACTCAATCTGGGCTGAGACTATTATTTAACTCTGTTATAGGTGTAATGCCACCATTGATTTCCCCCTATTAATCATTGTTAAATTTGCACTTTTCAAAAATTGTACATAATTTATCTTTATTCTAGTTAAAAATGTGTTATTGCTGCTTCATAAACAATTTTAATCATTAATATCTATATTTATTAAAGTTAATGGAATATTGCTGGGTCTTCCAAATGCTCCACGAAACCTCTTTCTAAATTATTAACATCTATTTTAACAGCAATTAAAGACGGACTAAAAAGTTATTGTGAAACTGCCTATTCTAAAGGTGGCGTGAATCAGATGTGGATACTAAAAAATTCCAAAGATCTTTTAGAGTACATACAATCTAACTCTCTTTCATCTTGTAATAGTATTAAAACATTTGATTTTTTAGATCACCTGGCCCAGAGGGCCAAGTGAGCTTTTCTCATCACTTGGCGTCCGTCGTCCGTCGTCCGTCGTCGTCCGTCCGTAGTTAACTTTTACCAAAATCTTTTCCTCTGAAACTACTGGGCCAAATTAATCCAAACTTGGCAACAATAATCATTGGGATATCTAGTTTAAATAATGTGTCCGGTGACCCGGTCAACCAACCAAGATGGCCACCAGGGCTAAAAATAGAACATAGGGGTAAAATGCGGTTTTTGGCTTTTAACTCAAAAACCAAAGCATTTAAAGAAAATCTTACATGGGGGTTAAATCGTTCATCAGGTCAAGATCTATCTGCCCTGAAATTTTCAGATGAATTGGACAACCCGTTATTGGGTCGCTGCCCCTAAATTGGTAATTTTATGGATATTTTACTGTTTTTGGTTATTATCTTGAATATTATTATAGATAGAGATAAACTGTAAACAGCAATAATGTTCAGCTAAGTAAGATTTACAAATAAGTCAACATAACCGAAATAGTCAGTTGACCCCTTTAGGAGTTATTGCCCTTTATAGTCAATTTTGAACCATTTTTTCGTAAATCTTAGTAATCTTTTACAAAAATCTCCCCCTCTGAAACTGCTGGGCCAAATTAATCCAAACTTGTCCACAATCATCATTGGGGTATGTAGTTTAAAAAATTTGTCCGATGACCTGGCCAACCAACCAAGATGGCTGCCATGGCTAAAAATAGAACATAGTTTTGTGAAATGCAGTTTTGGGCTTATAACTCAAAAACCAAAGCATTTAGAGCAAATCTGATGATTTAAATTGTTTATTAGGTCAAGATCTATTTGGCCTTAAATTTTCCAATGAATCGGACAACCCATTGTTAGGTTGCTGCCCCTAAATTGGTAATTTTAATGAAATTTTGCTGTTTTTAGGTTATAATCTTGAATATTATTATAGATAGAGATAAACTGTAAACAGCAATAATGTTCAGCAAAGTAAGATTTGCAAAAAAGTCAACATAACCGAAATAGTCAGTTGACCCCTTTAGGAGTTATTGCCCTTTATAGTCAATTTTGAACCATTTTTTCGTAAATCTTAGTAATCTTTTACAAAAATCTCCCCCTCTGAAACTGCTGGGCCAAATTAATCCAAACTTGTCCACAATCATCATTGGGGTATGTAGTTTAAAAAATTTGTCCGATGACCTGGCCAACCAACCAAGATGGCTGCCATGGCTAAAAATAGAACATAGTTGTGAAATGCAGTTTTGGGCTTATAACTCAAAAACCAAAGCATTTAGAGCAAATCTGATGATTTAAATTGTTTATTAGGTCAAGATCTATCTGGCCTTAAATTTTCAAATGAATCGGACAACCCGTTGTTAGGTTGCTGCCCCTAAATTGGTAATTTTAAGGAAATTTTGCTTTTTTGGTTATTATCTTGAATACTATTATAGATAGAGATAACATGTAAAAAGCAATAATGTTCAGCAAAGTAAGATTTACAAATAAGTCAACATGACTGAAATGGTCAATTGACCCCCTAAGGAGTTAATGTCCTTTATAGTCAATTTTTAACAATTTTCATTGGGCCAAGTTCATTATAGATAGAGATAATTGTAAGCAGCAAGAATGTTCAGTAAAGTAAGATGTACAAACACATCACCATCACCAAAACACAATTTTGTCATGAATCCATCTAGCTGTTTCTTTTGTTTAATATTCACATATACCAAGGTGAGCGACACAGGCTCTTTAGAGCCTCTAGTTTACACTTCACACAAGTATTCCACATTCCAAACTAAAAGACAAATTGAAAGAGTTGGTATTGCTTTATTTCATAAAAAAGAATGGCCAACGTAGATACTATTTTGTCTTAAGGAGGGATAAATTCTTCTTTGTAAAGGATCACTCTGATTAAAACAAAAAATTCTCTGAAACTGACATTATCAAGATGATGGAATTCTTGATTGACAACATATTTGTTACGTTCGGAAGACGTGTTTTTCAACAAACTGTCGGCATTCCAATGGGAACAAATTGTGCCCCTCTTCTTGCCGACTTGTTTTCTTATTATTACGACGCTTTCGTCATACGGGAACTTCTTAGGAAGAAAGATAAGAAGTTAGCAATATCTTTTAACTCTACTTTCCGCTATATAGATGATGTTCTTTCACTAAATAATTCGAAATTTGGTGACCATGTTGAAATCATCTATCCCATCGAACTAGAGATAAAGGATACCACAGATACAGTTAAGTCGGCCTCATATCTTGACTTACATCTATAAATTGACAATGACGGTCGGTTGAAAACAAAACTTTACACCAAAAGAGATGATTCCATCTTTCTATTGTGAACTTTCCACTTCTAAATAGCAAAATTACAGCAGCAGCTGCATACGGGGTATATATCTCTCAATTGATACGATATTCCCGTGCTTTCATTTCCTATCATGATTTTCTTGATAGAGATTTGCTGCTCATAAGGAAGCTCTTAAACCAAGAGTTCCAAATGGTAAAGCTGAAATCATCCCTTCGTTAATTTTACGGACGCCATCACTCGTTGGTTGAACGTTATGGAAAAATCGTTTCGCAAATGATATCGGATATGTTCCTGACGTCGTAACTACAATCTCCTTCCCTTTCATGAATATGACCTACTGAATTCGACTATTTACCAGATTTGTTATCACATAAGCAACAAGACGGGTGCCACATGTGGAGCAGGATCTGCTTACCCTTCCGGATCACCCGAGATGGTGGGGAACCGTGTTGCTTATTCTTTAGCCTTCTATGTTGTGTCATTTGTACTATTGTTTGTCTGTATGTCTTTTTCATTTTTAGACATGGCGTTGTCAGGTTTTTTTTTCTATTTATGAGTTTGACTGTCCCTCTGGTATCTTTCGTCCCTCTTTTAATAAAGTATTACTTTGGGAAAAAGTGTTGTATTATAACAGAATATAATGAATGAAGAATAAAAGTCAGTAAAAGCTCTCAAATACACTGAATATAGCTTGCTCTGTCTACTAATATTCATGGTACAGTACTTTTTCAAGGCAATTGTCTCATAAATGTATTTGTGAAACTAAATCCACTCAGAATATTTCATTTTTGTAATATTTCACTTGAATAACAAATGATAGTACACACAAGGTCAACTGGTCATGTGCAGCTCCCCATATTAGGTGTAAAAAAGTTGAAAACAACACGTTTAATAATTTCTTGCGTCTGAATCGCTTTTCTGGATTTGCCTTCATCAGGAACGTTCAAAGCCAAACATTTGAAATCCGAAGATGTATAAGTACCGAAACCGTTGAAGAGCTATATGTAAAAAATATCTAAAATAAATAGTCAAATTCATCGAAAGCAAACTTTGCCTGAGGGAGTTTAAACCTTAGTTTCTAAATAATTTGAAAATTTATAAACGGACATTTTAGTAAAGTTTGTTACATGTAAATCATGTCAGTACCAAAGTACTTACTACTGAGTTGATGATACCCTCGGGGACTAGTAGATAGTCAACAAGCGGTATCAACCTATTGATGTAAAAAATTGAAAACAACACGTGTAATAATTTCTTGCGTCCGAAGCGCTTTTCTGGATTTACCTTCATCAGGAACGCCCAAAGCCAAACATTTGAAATCCGAAGATGTATAAGTACCGAAATCGTTGAAGAGCTATGTGTCAAAAATACCTAAAATAAATTCATCTTAAGCCAACTTTGCCTGAGGGAGTTGAAACCATAGTGTCTTAATAATTTGAAAATTTATAGATGGACAATTTAAGTAAAGTTTGTAATATCACCATTGATTTTCCCCAATTACTCTTCGTTAAATTTGTATTTTTCCAAAAACTGTGCAGAATGTATACTTGTTTTAAATGAAGAAAAACTTGGCATGAGTCAAAATTTTACGGCTTATTTCATTGCATATAAAAAAATAACCATCACTGGAAGTTAACCAATAAAAGGTCCACTGTGAGGTGCACATGTGCAACTGGCAGGTGGCGTCTGACCTTGGCCTCATTTTCATGGTTCAGTGGTTATAGTTAAGTTTTTGTGTTTTTGGTCTTTTTTTCTAATACTATATGCAATAGGTCAACTATATTTGGTGTTTGGAAATATTTTATGATCTATACATGTATGTCAGTCGCTCAGATTTTATTTGACCTTGACCTCATTCATACGGTTCATTGCTCAGTGTTATTTTTTTGTGTTTTCGTCTGTTTTACTAAACATAAACAATAGGTCAACTACATTTTGTTGTATGGAAGAATTGTTAGTTGTACATGCCTGTCTGTCATGGTTCATCTGACTTTGACCTCAGTTTCATGGTTCATTGATCAATGATAAGTTTTCTTGGTCAATGTTAAGTTTATGTGACAGTTGTAATAAAGCTTTATATTTAGGACTAGTAACATAATATTCAATGGTAAGTAAAGAAGGCTAGACATTTCAGCGTGTGCACCCTTGTTAGACTTAAACCTCGACTTAGACATACACAGCCATCTCAGTACCAAGTCTAAGACGAACGAGACGATTTTAATTTTGAAATTATCAATTTCTCCTACCTTTGTAGCAATATACTTCATCTGCATATGGGAAATTTCCCAACTTTTGCGGTATTCAAGAGCTTGCAGTTCCCACTCAGATTTGTAAAACGTCACCAGTGTCTGAACAGAAAGTTGATGAACCAGGGGTATGTCAAAGAACGTCTCATCTCGTCTCGTCCTTTTTCTAAAAGTCTCAGTTCATGAATGTAATTCAAAAATTCTAAATCGTCTTTTATGAATATACACTAATACATATTTAACTGCATTATGGAACTTTCCATTTACTCATAGAACGTGTACAAAACAACACCAATATTTGAAAAAAAGAAAACAATAAAATTAAGTATTTTTTATCTTTTGGATAACAGATGTCCTTCATTAGTATTATTATGATGATTTTAAATGAATTATCTTAATTTATTCTGATCAGATTAAAACTATCTGTCCGTAATATATACAAATTAAAATTTCAAGAGTTGTCGAAGTTGATGAATTGTATTCTCTGTCGTAATTAATTTACCTGCGTTCAAGGGAAACCACCAGTGCAAGGTCAATGATAATTAGTTTGCCAATGTATTAAAATTGGGATATCTCATTTCCATTGACATTATAAGGGCCATTCCTTCATCGTGGTTCACTAATTGTGAAACATTTGCATAGTTTACATGTTGAGGTCTGTGTTTAGGTTAGCTTTAAGATAACTTCTTATAAGTTAGTGGTATTTTGAATGTAGTATTGTAAGCATTGACATTTCTCATGTTCATGATAGTAATTTGGCCTTGCACCATTCGTAATGATTCATTACTAACATTAAATGTTTGAATATTACCATTCTATTTCAACATTTGCATAATACTATGAAAATTACATGAAGGCAACGAGAAATAACTCTGTGTCAACATTTTATTGTGTTAGTAACTATTCTTTACTTATGATAGAAACTGCCATTGAAGACATGTGAGGGATTTTGTAACCTTACGTGTTGATTTTTGTGTACATATGTACATTAACAAATTGACAGACACGTATAATTTGGCAAAGATCTTGCATGTTAACAACAATTTAAAAATAGTTGGCTTGAAAGATGATATAAATTTGTTAGGTCTTACATTTCTTTATTTGATTAACATTTAAACAAAATATTAAATTCTAAAACCACTGAAAGTCGACCATGCTTCACCATATCTAAATTGTCCTGTCCTTTGAGTCTTTATGTAGATTCGATCTTTAGCTGCAAGCTGTACCATGACGCTTTGTGAAGCTGAAATATGTCCCGTAGATATCCCTGTTCCATCCGAGAAGTTACTAGCAATTTTTTTGCCATTATGGAAGATATCTGAAATGAAGTATGACGATGTACCGGTTAGAATTGTCCAAGAGAAATAATAAAGACCTTCGTAAGGTGCAACAAACTGTCCCGTGGAAGCATCGTATCCAGAACCGGTGTTGGTAACCACATTATCAAATACTAACGTGGCTCCACTATGGACATTTCTTTGATTTTTCGAAAATCTAGCCAGAAATCCAACTTTATTTTGACCACCTGGAAAAAATAATTGTAACTTTATGAGTACTTGTAATAAGTTAACAATAATAATCAGATTAACTTTAATTTGATTCGTCTGCAGACGTTACTGTTCACATACACAAAGGGATTCTGTTTCATGCTCATATTCAAACTTGACCTTGATCGTTAAGATCAACGTTTGATTCTTAACTTTACAAATATGTTATATTTTTCACCGATAATGTAAAATTACCGATATCCCGATACCTAGTGTCCTGTGTAGCATCATGACAAATGAATGGCCTTCAATATTTGTAACTATACGAGGAAGTCTATTTTTTAAATAATTTTTTTTACTGCTTATTAGTTTGTTTTCATAATATTTTTGTTTAACTAAAAGTTAAAATATATGACCAATTACATTTTTGTAATAACATTTTACATTCCATTAAAATACGTATGACCTTTAACACATAAGTCATAACCATTTTTTTAAACATTATCTAACAGCATAAAATGTAATTAACTTTTCTAATCCTTATCTATATTTCGGTCAGCGTTACATTGTATAAAGTTTGCCAAAGTCTGACACACAGCGTCGGTCTATGCTTAATGAAAATTTAAATGTAACACAACCAAAATAATAAGATAAATTATTCCATTACATACGCAGTTCTTTGGTTTTATAACCACAGCATCCATCTGTAGTCTCTGCTAGTTTTAGCTGATATTGTATACTTTTCCACAAGTTGACATTTTTAGAACAAGCTTTCTGACTATTGACTGTTGAAAAGACTATAAATCCAACAAGTCTTAAAGCAATTAACCTGAATAGGACGAAAAACGGTTTTTACAAACAACATATATACATCTAATGACAGATAATTAAAAAAGACGTCTGCTTTTTTTATGATGGCATGATATTATGTTGAAAATTCATGGTTTAAGACCAAACTACATGCATTAAACTGACAACATAATGTGGCTGTTAATTTAAACATCCCGTACGCTCCAATTTAGCAAGGGTTTTACTGCTGGTTCGCTGCCGTCAGTCAACCCTTAGAACTATTTTTGTCGTTGTGTCATATCTAATGTTTTTTTTCTGTACTTGGTTCATAATTAACTATGATTCTACTATCAGTAAAATAGTCAATTTACAAACAAAACTGTGTTCTTACCTCATGTTTTTGTCAGGTGTTGTAGTTGAACTGAATCTGAAAAGTCATTACATGTACTTTTTAATCACTACTTTATATTGTAAACAGGAAACATGATATTTAAATTTAGGCACGCAAATATGACATTAACGATATTCAATCTGATTCTTCCTTCCACCTTTCTTGGAAATAACAATGTCTAGATTTAATTGCATGTTCTTGTAGTTGTTCATTTCAATACATTATGTATTGGCTGAAGATAAAAAAAAAATTGAGGAAAACACCATTCTCTGAATCTTTGATCATAGAACCAAGAGGAAATTATCAATGTTTGTTTAACAAATTGACAAATATTTTTTGTCAGCATCATCATGGCCAAACCTTCGACATATCTATTATGTATTTGATTTACTAGTAGTTATTTTACTTTCTAAAAGTACAGAGCTATGAAAATGTTGTGTTGGCATGACATCATTTAATTAGGATTTAAAATTAACAGTTTTCAGAATGATCAAATTTATTCGTTCATTGTATGTTTATTTGTGCTAATATTTCTTTCGATAGAATTAAGCCATTTCAATTTATATGTTTAGTCTTTCTTTCTGTGTCTGATTGTGATGTTACAATATTGTTTCAGATACTAGTATTGGTGAAGGTTTGGTACAATTTAAAGTTTAAACCCGCTGCAAATGTTTGTATCTGTCCTTATTCAGGAATCTGATGTTTGTTTAATGATGTGGTTGATAATCGTTTCTCGTTTCTCGTTTTTTTATATAGATAAGACCGTTGGATATCCCGTTTGAACGGTTTTACACTAGTCATTTGTTGGTCTCTTTTTAGTTTGCTGTTCGGTGCCAATGAAGGCTCTGTGTTGAAGACCGTACTTTTACATTTACATATAAGGGTTCACTTTTATCATTTGTGACTTGGATGGAGAGTTGTCTCATTGGCACTAATATCACATCTTCTTATATCTATTTAGAATGGTCTTTATGAATGATCAATCATGTTCCGAATTATGTAATATACTTATTGGAACGTCGAGATGTGTAAAACATAGTTTGTAAATAATAAACCAGCTTTTTATTACTTTATTTTTTAAATTTATACCTATCATATGGACTGTTTATAAAACACACTTTTGTAAAAAAAAAAAAAAAGAGACTAAACTTTTGATTATTAAAAATAATGATGCGTAACAGTAGATTGGATTGATTCATTTGTATTATAGGATTTTTTTTAACAATATCTCTATTACCTGCATGCGAACACGTCAAATAATGCAAGGGTCAAATTTTATATGAATGGCGTATTTTCCCCCACGGAATACCTTCGAAATGACGTTGTTGCATACAGATTAGTTCTAGGTGCATTTTCATTTATAATGTTGATTACAAAACATGATATCAGATTACCCTCATTATACTGAACTCTTAATATTTCAAGATTTAGAAAGGATTTTTTAAACAATTAAGGTATATAGATATAGGAAGATGTGGTGTGAGACAACTCACCATCCAAATAACAATTAAAAAAAACATTATAGGTCAATGTACAGCCTTCAACAAGGAACCTTGGCTCACACCGAACAACAAGCTATAAAGGGCCCCAAATTTATTAGTGTTAAATAAACTCATCATAGATAATACCAGGAATAAATTTTGTATATACGCCAGACGCGCGTTTCGTCTACAAAAGACTCATCAGTGACGCTCGAATCCAAAAAAAGTTAAAAAGGCCAAATAAAGTACGAAATTGAAGAGCATTGAGTACCAAAATTCCTAAAAGTTTTGCCAAATCCAGCTAAGGTAATCTATGCCTGAGGTAGAAAAGCCTTAGTATTTCAAAAATTCTAAATTTTGTAAGCAGTTAATTTATAAAATATAACCATATCAATGATAATTCATGTCAGCACAAAAAGTGCTCACTACTGGGCTGGTGATACCCTCGGGGAAATAAATCTCCACCAGCAGTAGCATCGACCCAGTGGTTGTAAATAAACTCATCATAGATACCAGAACTAAAATTTGTATATACGCCAGACGCGCGTTTCGTCTACAAAAGACTCACCAGTGACGCTCGAATCCAAAAAAAGTTAAAAAGGCCAAATAAAGTACGAAGTTGAACAGCATTGAGTTCCAAAATTCCCAAAAGTTTTGCCAAATCCAGCTAAGGTAATCTATGCCTGAGGTAGAAAAGCCTTAGTATTTCAAAAATTCTAAATTTTTTAAACAGTTAATTTATAAATATAACCATATCAATGATAATTCATGTCAGCACAAAAAGATCTGACTACTGAGTTGGTGATACCCTCGGGAAAATAAATCTCCACCAGCAGTGTCATCGACCCAGTGGTTGTAAATAAACTCATCATAGATACCAGGACTACATTTTGTATATACGCCAGACGCGCGTTTCGTCTACAAAAGACTCATCAGTGACGCTCGAATCCAAAAAAAGTTAAAAAGTCCAAATAAAGAACGAAGTTGAAGAGCATTGAGGACCAAAATTCCTAAAAGTTTTGCCAAATCCAGCTAAGGTAGCCTATGCCTGAGGTAGAAAAGCCTTAGTATTTCAAAAATTCTAAATTTTATAAACAGTTAATTTATAAATATAATCATATTATTAAATGATAATTCATGTCAGCACAAAAAGTGCCAACTACTGGGCTGGTGATACCCTCGGAGAAATAAATCTATACCCTCGGAGAAATAAATCTCCACCAGCAGTAGCATCGATCCAGTGGTTGTAAATAAACTCATCATAGATACCAGGACTAAATTTTGTATATATGGCAGACGCGCGTTTCGTCTACAAAAGACTCATCAGTGACGCTCGAATCCAAAAAAAGTTAAAAAGGCCAAATAAAGTACGAAGTTGAAGAGCATTGAGGACCAAAATTCCTAAAAGTTTTGCCAAATCCAGCTAAGGTAATCTATGCCTGAGGTAGAAAAGCATTAGTATTTCAAAAATTCTAAATTTTGTAAACAGTTAATTTATAAATATAACCATATCAATGATAATTCATGTCAGCACAAATAGTTATCAAAAGTACCAGGATTATAATTTTATACGCCAGACGCGCGTTTCGTCTACATAAGACTCATCAGTGACGTTCAGATCAAAATAGTTAAAAAGCCAAACAAATACAAAGTTGAAGAGCATTGAGGACCCAAAATTCCCAAAAGTTGTGCCAAATACGACTAAGGTAATCTACTCCTGGGGTTAGAAAATCCTTAGTTTTTCGAAAAATCCAAAAGTTTTGTAAACAGAAAATTTATAAAAATGACCATATAATTGACATTTATGTCAACACCGAAGTGCTGACTACTGGGCTGGTGATACCCTCAAAAAGTGCTGACTACTGTGCTGGTTTTACCCTCGTGGAAATAAATCTCCACCAGCAGTGGCATCGACCCAGTGGTTGTAAATAAACTCATCATAGATACCAGGACTAAAATTTGTATATACGCCAGACGCGCGTTTCGTCTACAAAAGACTCACCAGTGACGCTCGAATCCAAAAAAAGTTAAAAAGGCCATATAAAGTACGAAGTTGAAGAGCATTGAGGACCAAAAACCATTCAAACGCTAAAAAACCAACGGTCTCATCTATATAAAATGAAAAAGAATAAATAAATAAATGAATCTTATTTATACAAATCTAACTGACCTTATTCACAAATCTAACTGATCTTATCCTCAAATCTTACTGGTCTTTTTCACAAATCTAACTGATCTTATTCACAAATCTAACTTGTCTTATTTACAAATCTAACTGATCTTATTTACAAATCTAACTGGTCTTATTTACAAATCTAACTGATCTTATTTACAAATCTAACTGATCTTATTTACAAATCTAACTGATCTTATCCTCAAATCTTACTGGTCTTTTTCATAAATCTAACTGATCTTATTCACAAATATAACTGATTCTATTTATAAATTTAACTGATCTTATTTACAAATCCAACTGGTCTTATTAGTAGATCTAACTGGTCTTATTTACAAATCTAATTGATCTCATTTACAAATCCAACTGGTCTTATTTACAATTCTAACTGATCTCATTTACAAATCTAACTGATCTCATTCACAAATCAATCCGATCTTATTTACAAATCTAACTGATCTTATCTACAAGTCTAACTGATCTTATATACAAATATAACTAATCTTATTTAAAAATCTAACTGATCTTATTTACAAATCTAACTGATCTTATTTACAAATCTAACTGATCTTATTTACAAATCTAACTGATCTTATTAGTAGATCTAACTGGTCTTATTTACAAATCGAACTGATCTCATTTTCAAATCTAACTGATCTTATTTACAAATCTAACTGATCTTATTTACAAATCTAACTGATCTTATTAGTAGATCTAACTGGTCTTATTGACAAATCTAATTGATCTCATTTACAAATCTAGCTGATCTTATTTACAAATCTAACTGATCTTATTTACAAATCTAACTGATCTAATCAGTAGATCTAACTGGTCTTATTTACAAATCTAACTGATCTCATTTGCAAATCTAACTGATCTTATTTACAAATCTAACTGATCTTATTCACAAATCTAACTGATCTTATTTACAAATCTAACTGATCTTATTTACAAATCTAACTGATCTTATTCACAAATCTAACTTATCTGATTCCCAAATCTAACTGATCTTATTTACAAATCTAACTGATCTTATATTCAAATCTATCTGATTTTATTTACAAATATAACTGATCTTATTCACAAATCTAACTGATTACAAAAATAAATAATCTTATTTACAAATCAAATTATGCTTAACTAATCCAATTTGAAAGATTGATATGACAATTTTTTCTCTTGTGGAGAAACAACTGAAACTAAATGCAAATAGTAAGAGGATTTGAATATGCAAATACTAGGAAGGATTTGAATAGGAATACACGGCAGTTCTACTGGCAAACCATACAGACTTTTGTCAATCAGTTGTCTCCTTATGCTTTTTGAACTGCGTAGTTACCCATGTTTATATCTTTCCAGTTTACTTGTTGATGTTTAATCTCATACTGTGTGTACACATATTTAAATTCAGTAAACCTATTTTGTGCGAAGTTTATTCCTCAACATGAACTTTTTGTGAAGTTGATATATAACATTCTTGAACAATGTTCTTGCATAGTCCGATGAAATTATTTTAGAAAAGGACGATGTGGTATTTTGGATAAACCTAGTTCATCAATCTGAACAGACACTAGTGATATTAAGTAATACTCACAATTTCGAATGTAAATGTTTGTAAATATAGACATTTCTCAATCATACTGATTGTGTATCAGTATTCTTAATTGATTCAGAAAAGAAATGGAAAAGTAATTAAAACATTGTGAGGATCCACTTTGATATCAGTACACAGCTTATACTAGATTTAAAATTATTTCCGCAGTGGTCTTCAGAAATACTAGTAATGTGAAACTGTTAACTGATGTAGTGGTATTAATTATATGTTGATTCTAAAATAAACTCTATAAAGAACTCCTGGATAATTTAAAATTCGATCTTTCAAGTGAAATTGAAAAACCATCTTTAAGAAATAACCTACTTTGTTTTTCAACATACAAATGGTAGCACACCCGATGAATTTATTACTTTGTGGCACCATTTGGCATCTTTTGTAAATAATGAACGAAAAAGTAAAAAAGGTTACACAGTGGAATAAGTGATCAGTCTGCTGATGTTTCTTATTGACAATATATTTGTTAAATCTGGAGGTAGACTTTTTTTTAAATTGTCGGCAGTCATATGGGAACGAACTGTGCACCTCTCCTTGCCGACCTCTTCTTCTTTTCCTACGAGTCGGAATTCTTTCAAAAACAAGACGACCCAAGAAGCCAGGACATATGATTTCACATTCAGATATAATGATGATGTTCTTTCCATTAACAATCCAACTTTTCTGATTTGGTAACATCAATATATCCTAAAATTCTAGACATTGAAAAAAAGATACGGATGCCTCAGCCTCGTTTTAGACTTAAACATCAAATTTGACTTAAGCCCTCTCAGTTCCAGAATCTACGAGAAACGAGACGATTATAATTTGAAATAGTCAATTTACCCTACTTCAGTAGCAATATACTTAATCACCTGCATATTGGATATATATTTTCCCGCTCATTCGGTGTGATATGCCTTGCAACTGCTTCGCAGACTTTATAAAACATCAACAAAATCTGCGTAGAAAGTTGATGAATCAGGGGTATACGTATGCTAAAGAGTACATTTTGTTTAAGCTTTGTTGAAAAGGAAAGAAAATAAAAGTACTCTCTCAAAACAAATTCCTTTTCAGCAAATCTAGTGTATAACTGTCATCGGTTAATAAGTGTAGCTAAGTAGTACCGTCTACACATAGGTATAAGAAGATGTGGTATGAGTGCAAATGAAACAACTCTCCATCAAAGTCACAATTTGTAAAAGTAAACCATTATAGGTAAAAGTATGGACTTTGACACGGAGCATTCGCTAACACCGAACAGGAAGCTATAAAGAGCCCCAAAATAGCTTAAAACCATTTAAACGTGAAAACTAACGGTCTAATCTAATCTTTTTAAAAACGAGAAACGAGAAACGCTTATGAACACATCAACAAACGACATCTACTGAACATCAGATTCCTGACTTAGGACATGTGAAAACAAATGCTGCGGGTTCAAACGTTTATGATCATCTTTAATTTATCATGATGTATAACGTCGTCTTTCCGTTATTTATATTTCAAACTATCGTTTAACAATGATTTTTTTAAAAGATATTGATACATGTATACAACGCCATTCATAACAAATCACACATGCTATATTCGGATTAAAGCACTGGGATAGAGGTCAAGATATTACAGTGGACTATTACATTCAAGCAAGTGATCATTTGATTGTCAAATCTTTAAACTGCGCAATAATGTTTTGGAATTGTTGCCAGGGATGTCAACTTCTTCAACAAAAATTATTGACCAGTTTCATTCGACGTAAATACTATTTCATGAACCAAAAGAAGGTCAATCGATACACATATATCATGTAGATGTAATCGTAGTCAGATATTTCATATCAGATGCGTTTTTAACCTTATTTTAAAGTCGACCGGATTGCCAATCAGTTTCATTATGTGTGTCCAATAACCATCCCATAAAACTTTATTTAACAAAGGAACATATTTAGAACAGGATTACTATCTATATCTATTTACGTCGTTCCTAAAAATAGCACACATGTCCATTGTCAGTTACAAAGCACTGCATTCTAAAATTACTGTTTTATCATGTCGATGTTAGATATTATCACGTTAGTATTACTCCTTCAACAAGAGAGGGCGAAAGATGCCAGGGTGACATTCAAATTCATAGATCGAAATCTAACTGACAACGCACTTGCTAAAAAATAGCGACAAACAGACAAATTATAGTACACAAAACACAAAAAAAGAAAACTAAAGACTTAGCATCACAAATCCAAACAAAACCTGGGGGTGATCTCATGTGCTCCTGTAAGCAGATCCTGTTCCATATTTGGAACCCGTTGTGTTACTCGTATTATTAGTAATGCGGTAAATAGTCTAATTTGGTATGCCATATTCCTTAAAGGGGAACGGGATTGAAGATAGGAATATATCCGATATCATCTGTAAAACAGATATTCTGTAACGGTCAACCAACTCCTGATAGCGTCCGTAAAATTTACAAATTGTTGATTTCAACTTCACCATTTGAAACTTTTGATTTAATAGCTTCCTTGTAAGCACTAACCCTCTATCAGGGAAAATAGTAGCAATTTTGAGATATGTTCACAATTAGGAAGCTGAAATCATCTCTTTTGTCGTAAAGTTTTGTTTCAACCGACCGCCATTGTCAATTTATATATTAGTCAAGAAATGAAGCAGACTTAACTGTATCTGTTGTAATCGTTATCTTTAGTTCGATAGGATAGATGCGTTCAATAGAGTCACCACATTTTGAATTATTTACAGCCAATCAAAAAATCATTTATCGTGATAATATCAGTTTCAGATGATTTTTTGTTTGAACCAGAGTGATTCTTTACAAAGTAGGATTTATCCCTTATTAATACAAGATACGTGTATCTTCGTTGGCCATTCTGAAACAAAGCAATACCAACTTTTTAAAGTTGTCTTTTATTTTGGAATTGGGTATACTTCGGTAAATAGAAGAAAAGTTAAATGTGTTAATACTACAACAAAATGAAAGAGTCCCAAATTGTATGTTCTCTAAAAGATCTTTGGATTCTTTTAATATCCACATCTGATTCACGCCACTTCTAGAATAGACAGTTTAACAAAAACTTTGAAGCCCGGCTTTGGTTGCTGATAAACTTGATGTTAATAATTTAGAAGTAGATTTCGTGGATCACTTGGAAGACTCAGCAATATACCGTTGTTTGTAAGTGCACTTATGTAGATTCACTCATCATAGATACCAGGATTGATATTTTATATTTGCGCCAGACGCGTGTTTTGTCTACAAAAAACTCATCAGTGAAGCTCGAATAAAAAATGTTTAAAAGACCAAATAAAGTACGAAGTTGAAGAGCATTGAGAACCAAATAATATTTAAATGTTTTGCCAAATACAGCTTAGATAATATGTTCTAGTGCTAAAAAACGTGTTTAAAAAAATAAATGTTTTGTAAGCAGTGAAGGTATCAAATACAGTGATGGAAGATCAAGTTCTTCATCTTTGGTTGAAATTCTAAGTGAAAAAAGAGCAGACCTATGATTATCCAAGATTTCCTCTTTGGTAAGTGTCTTAGGGTATATCTTGAGTTTCCCAGTGAATTGTCAATACTTAATTCATTTATCAAGTAGTTTATGTAATGAGATTTACACATAAAAACGATGTTGTTTCGGGCTCTATCTGCGAGGAAAATAACATATTTATCATTTAGGTAGCAAAAAAGTGTTTTACGATATTTGGGTCTTTAAATATTGACGTAGCGTAGGTATTGATAGACCCGTTAAGTTTCATGATTCTTATTTGTATCAATGGCCTCACAGCCTTAATTCGAAAAGAATATCTACGTCTTCTTTCTCGCGTTTTGCCCATTACCTGTCGTAGTCCCCGACTGAATCCGTCAGTATTTTGAAGTTGTGCTTCCAATTGATGGATTTAGTCTCACGATATTTTGGACTTTTGGAAACACATTTTGCAGGGAAGAAGACGGATATTGTCCAATTTGACGCCATTGAGACCTTTGTTGGCAAAGGAAAGTTTCGGAAAGGATTATGTTTTCATCTTTTCCAATGCAAACTCGTATGAAAAGTCTGTGACTATCAATATTCGAAATGATACTTGTAAGTTTGTATTGACATGAATGAGAGTTTGTAACAGTGCATTCCAAACATAAACTGAACAGGGAATGAAGTTTTGAAAGGTGTAATGAATAAATTTTCGTGCGAATGTGATGAATACCAAACGGCTTTTGTGTAAATAAACTCATTATAGATACCAGGATTGAAATTTTATATTTACGCCAGATGCGCGTTTGTCTTCAAAAGATTCATCAGTGAGGCTCGAATAAAAAAATGATAATTGCCAAATAAAGTACGAAGTAAAAGCGCATTGAAGACAAAAAGTCCTAAAATTTCGCCAAATACAGCTACGGCAATCTATTCCTGAGGTAGAAATGGCAGCAAATCATTAATAGGGACATCATGCAGAGTTGGTGATGTTTAATGAGCATAACCTTGACGAGGAGTAGAGTTTAAAATATTTATCACATTCACCGAGAGTTAGGTAGGACTAGACAGAATACTTTTACCCTCAATTTGGTCATTTCAACCATATAATATATGGTGTCTCAGTTCTCAATTTTTGAGTCAAGTAGTCCTTTTTTGTTTACGGAGAGGCATAGCAAAATCAGGAATGTTAGTCATGTCGAATATTTTTTTCAATAATGCGAACTTTCATAGAAACGATTGAATTATCAGGCTGATTAAAATGCTGTTAAAGAATGTCCTTTGTACTATGTTTGATGTTTGATCTATGGCCACACATATATTTTTTTATCCTTCTTTTCGTTTCATCGGCGTATACTAATCCTTTTTATGTCTTTGTTAACCATCTGCATATTTTTGGTAGCAGTGATATGTATTACTGTTTGTGAATGGCATCACAAAACAAACAAATCATTTCAGTGAAGATTTATCTGTACACAGATTACTTAAAATACACAAATAGAAATATAGATTATCTAAAGATGTTATTTAAACGACCATTTTATTTTGAAATGCATGAAAAAATACTAAAGCGATCAAAATTAAAGCGCAATTTTTTTAAAAACTCATTTTTTAGTAAACTGTATATTTTTATTTTGTTCATTCTTAAGGTGGTATGGGAGTCTAAAATAAAAATGATAGAATTTGTTCATACTTTGCCAAAATGTAGTATCTATTGATACATGTTCAAAAATATTATAAAAATGATAGGTCACCGCGCATTTTCTCAAGCTACAGGTTGTGACAAAATGACAGATTTTGTATGGATTATACAGGAAAAAAACACAATTTTGTGAATAGAAACTAAACAAAATGATAGAATTGTAAAATAAATTAAGAAAAGATAGCTTTCAGACAATGCTTTGAGAATATCAAAAGAAAAGATAGGGTCACCGTACGTTTTTTCCAGCTAAAAGACAAAATAGGAAAATTCCATGTATAGTCCTTCAGAAAATGCTCTGTTTTAGAGTTATCTCCCTTAAAATGTCAATTTGAAAATATTTAAAAACAACAAAAATAATCAACACTTGTAACAATATTAATATTTATAAGTTATATTCTTATAAATTGGTTCCTTTAAATGAAAATTCACATTAAATATCTGCATTCCCGCATCAAATTTTGCTAACTTGATAGAAAATACGGACCTTAGATTCTCTGTTTTTTACAATCCAAGATGGCGAAGACACCCATACCACCTTAATGGTTACAGTTTGGGTTGTTATCATTGTTTTGTATATTTGTTTGATTTCTCTTATAGAGATACACATACAATATGTACAAATTGCCAACAATTAAAACTTTTTTTATGAATTATTCGTTTCCATTCTCAATTTCAATTACTCTTTTCAATGATTTTGGAATGATTGCTTGTTAGTGTGAAACGCTAGTTTTTATTAATGGAGATAGCCGATAGTTCGAACTCACAAAATTAGTGTTGATTGGCTAAAACACTGACTTATACTACTCGACCACCGGGATTTCAAAACGATTGTTTTATACGTTACGTATGTAGTTGGTGAATTTAAAATGTTCTCTTTCTACACTTAAGGTCTCGAACTCATAGTCAGTGAGTGCGACACCGCTTCTATAAGGCATCAATGGGTACACAAATTAATACTGTGCTATCATCAGTATATAGGTTACAATCGGAACTTATGCTACTAGACATATCGTATACAGAATACAAACACAGGTTGAGAGTTAGATTCCAAGCCATTTGCATTTAATTTCTGTTTTCTCTTTGTCAAGTAAAATTATACCCATTGTTTGTAGTTTGTTATATACAATGTATATACAATATAATTATCAACTGTATCAAAAGCGTTTTGTAGATCTGACATGACCATACCAGTGTATAGCCTAATAAATTACTCAGTTTTAATATGATCAAGTAAACAAATTTAAAATGTCTCTGAAGAATACGAGGATCTAAAGCCAGACTGAAAGCTTTTATGTCAAATCTTTTTAACCTACATAAACTTAGAATTAACTGATTTCTCCAAAAGTTTAATTAAAACTGAAATCATTATACACAAAATAATATTATGTTCTTTTACATTTTGCAAAAAAAAATGTTTTGACATTATATATCATTCCAGTCATGTTTATAATTGTGCATCTGAAATGAAGTGGTATTTAACAGAGGATATCTTTTACCATTGGATGAATAGTAGTAAGGAAACGATGTGTTTGAGAGACTACTACTATTATACAAACTTAAAGTATCGCCTTCTTTGTGATCATTCATGTTGCGATTTGACATATGCACCTTGCCAAATATCATTATTAAAATCACAACAGTGATGATAACAACCGTTGCTGAAGTAATGCTTATAAAGATGGTATCTTTGATTTTCTCATTCAATCCACCTTTTATTGAAGGTTCATTAGTGAATGTATTCACATAGAGTGTTGTAGTTTCAGTATTAATGTTGCTTATCGTAGCTGCTGATATAGTTTTTTCGGTGTTACACTGAGTGTACGTACTGGTGCAGTTCTGTTGCAATTCAATGTTGTTGACAGTTGTAATTCTTTCTGTTATAGCTATGGTAGTCATAGGTGACGTCGGGCCTTTAAAATGTAAAATACTCAAATTAAAACTAAGTCATGAAAATAACTTATAATCTTAGGAATCATTCTAATAGTTTATAACTCATATCATACCATAACTTACTTTTCTAACAAACGTAACACTAACTCAAATATAACTGAACTAGAAAGATAAATCTTTTGGTTTTTTTCCCTATGTGACAGTAATATGATAAAGTTAAAACCTAATTCAGTAGCAGATTTTAATTTTCATAGATGGCTGAATATGACTTATAAAAACGGTTTATATGCGCACCTTGGTTTTCTATAATGCGGGATCACGTGAAAAATACAAGATAGGCTATAATTATATATATATATAGATAAATACAAGTCTAAATTGAAAACTACGTTCAAACCTATGATTGCGTTGGATAAAAACCGCAATTTTTATACGTGTGCATGTAAAACAAATTTCGTTGTAGAAGGGTTTAAATACAGTAAAAACAACATTTTCCAAAAGACCAAAAAAAGTGAAAAAGTATATTTAACAAAACGCATTTGACTAACAGGTCGAACAACTGATGTTCTTTAACCCTGCTGACTGACATTGGCGATTGCCAAATAAAATTGATCACAAGATTTAATAAAATGGATATTAATATAAATTTAATACTAAACAGAAAACAATAAATTTGTGGCCAAGATGTTATGCCACAAACATGAGGTGTCAATATTTTTTTCTACACTAGATCCGAATTTCGACAATAAATGTCTATTATATGTATGTTATGAACACACCAAATAAGAAACAAAGAACAGAGTTCTAATTTTTTTCCGGTTGTGCACATATCTTATTTGTGTAAGGTACAAGGACAATAACTTAACAAAATTCCGTTCTGTTCATAAAACGTTAAATGATTTCTTTACAGAAGTGAAGGCTTCAGAGGTAATGCAATGTGAATTCCATTATGATTTATATTTTTAAGGTACATAACTCATTAACAATATTTGATTAGAATTTATTTTCGAAAGTGTCAAATACATTGCTGATATAAACCTTCGATATAAGATTAATAAAAGTCTAACAGGAATTGAACAAATTTGATCGAAAAACATTATATTTTTTGTTATATAATCATTATATTCAAGTGCATAACCCTTTATTGATCGGTACTTATTTTTAAACTCTTCCAGCGCATTGATGATAAAAAAAATTTCGTAAAAATCGGACAAGAGTTGTACACATTAGATCATATGATCATGATCATATTGCAATTTTTCAAATAATTAATATCTCCAAGGGACTTAACTCGTTGAAAAATAATAGATTGGTACTAATTTTCATACCAGTCATAAACATTGCTAATATCAACCTATGATGTAAGTTTCATAAAATGCGGGCATAAACTTTACATATGAGAGCGCTAACAATGCAGTTCTCCATATAATTATATTTCCCAGGGACATGACTCTTTCAAAATTAATTGATAGGCACTTATTTTTGAACTCGTCCAAGACATTGCTTATATAAACCTACGATGTAATTTTCGTAAAATTCTGGCAAGACATATGAGCGTGCCAACAAAGCAAGTTTTTATTATAACTAATTTATCCAAGGGTCATGACTCTTTGAAAAAAATGATCGGCACTTAATTTCGAACTAGCCCCATATATTGCTGAAAAACGTAGGATGTAAGTTTCATAAAAAAATCTGGCAAGAATTGTACACGTGAGACCGGACGTACAAAGGCCAAGACGGACGGACAGACGGAAGGACAAACACCCAATATTTCAATAGACCTCGCAATGCGTTACGCTTGGTTCAAACATATGCCAAAGTACGATTTGGTGTGTACGCCCACCAAATTTGGTCAAAAGAATTTTCCCTTTTGAGTTAACTAGTTAATGGCGTTACTTTAATTCTTAACAATCGACTTCAAACAAACTATCAACATTAAGGTGCAACAAATATGTATGTATTAGGATCTAAACCATGCCCAATGTAATCAAAATCATGACGAACTTCAGTACTCTTAACTGAACCATGCCAATCGCTTAACCAAACCATACCAATTTCGATATTTTGGTTATCTTGCGTTGATTTCTAAAAAACAACAATTTCAATTTAGATCGTTTGACTTACAATATAGATTCAAACATGTAATTTACGTATTATTTGCTTATTTGAAAAGAACTGAGGCAATCGTTTTGAAAGTAACGTAACGTACCCATGACCAACTTAAATAAACATGTAAAAATCACTGTACTAAATGTTCTTCGATGTGACGACCTTACTACCTGTGATAGTTTTTACTGCTCAATTAACTAATATTATTTTATTTTTGGGGTTATTAGTAAACTATCTGTAATCTAGACTAAATCTCTTCTCGGTCTACATTGGTGTGTAATGTGTTAAATCACACAAGAAATTATGTATTTGATATGTTAAGGTCAGCATAATAAGGTCAGCATACTAAAGATAGTGGATTTATAATAATTTTTGCAATGATGGTTTAAGCTTGGGGTATTCATTGCCCAGACGCTCTATTTGAGTGTGTCATTTACGTATGAAACATGTACAATGCACATGTAACCTAAACTAAAAATAAAATTAGATTCTGATTAATGAAATAAAAAACATCGAATTAAAAAACCAAAACGTTGTCAAAAAAGAAAACCAATTGATTTGGGAAACAAATTCATAAACTTTCAAACCAAACGGTCTATAATGCTGGATGATTTTTTTTATTTTATTAACACTTCAACATTTTCGAGTCTAAACTCGCAATTACTTATATAAAATGTATTCTTTCACTTATCAAAAGTTATGATGAACAAAACATATCTTTTACTGTTTAATTGAAAGGCAATTCCATATTTCTCTCCTAGAATATTCAGATAAATTTAAAGATAAAAATGATTGTTATTGTACAAATGCAAACAAGCACGCTAATATTCAAAGCATATAATAGTAAAATCTACTCTGATAGTTCGACGTAGTGTGTATAGTTTTCAGCTCGGTTACATGTTTTCATAAAGGTTAACACTTTTGTCCGTATTGTCTTTTTCCAGGAAAAAATCTACTCGGAGAAGCGATAGAATAGTCTGTTTCTGTGAAACGATTCTATGGTGTTGTTCAACGATGTTTTTCATATGTTCGTAATTACCGTTCACAATGTGGCTTGATATGAAATTCGGTTACTCCTCATTATCATGGATAATACGGTGGAACACTTGCATCTCGTGTATTCTCTCTAGAGAGTTAATTGAAGTCATATGATACATGTTTATCTGAATTATTAATTTATTTTATAACATATCTGATGCAAAAAGTATATAGACAATTATTTTGGCCAACTAGACTGTCAAGCACGCTGCACTACATACGCCTGCCTTCTTGAAGGCACACACAGAATAGAGTGGGGATAACATTTTACAATGCGCCAACAGTTCTACTAATCTGCAAGGCAGATTAAGGCATTTTACGTAATGACTAATTTTTTTAGACATTTAACAAAATGCCTAAAACTATTATATAACATGAAATATTTAAAACAAAACAATTGAAAGCTTTGAACAAGAGAACAGTTTTAATGATAATTAATGAACGTTAAAGCTTGCAGTTGAAGAGTTTTAATAATCAAAAATAAGTGTTACTGAATCAACCAAATTCATACTATTCAAACACAGAACTCGAAAATTATTTGATATTTCTTTAAATTTTATGATAAGATTGACATGTATATCATTTTGCTTATAGATTTTTACGGACTGAAGCAGATCGACCTAAAACGGGTGCTGCATCTATCACCAAATTGGTCAAATTTCGAGATCTTAACCACAGTTAACAACTGTCTAAATAATTCATCAGATTGCAGAGATAGAGGAGTTTACTTGTGGCAGTGAATATGAGGATACTTATTTTTTGGCATTACAATCATAAACCTCCATGTTTCGCGAAACCCATGATATACATGATCAAGCAGCAGCCGAAATTCCCATCCTTTATCTAGATTAATCCACTGTAGAAATAACTCGTATGAATTATAACCAAATCATTCTCGTCTTTAAAATTCATAACAAATATTTGATAATTAGAGCAAACAAACAGCAATCAGTAAGTAATAAACATTTTTCACTCTCTGCTTTTATAAGAAACTTTATGTTTTTGATTCTAGAGTTTCTTATAAAAACTCGTTCGTAAATTTTGTTCTATTGAAAGAACAATCTGTCCTCATGTCATTTTGACAAAATAATCATAAATTTACTGTCTGACTTGCAGAGTGGCCTTAACGTAGCTTCACTACAAGAACATATCAGATGACATACAAACTTTTCAAACTGATTTTTTGAAAAATGAATTCTAATAAACCGTAAGTTATTTGTTTTTGTTCACTAAATGAAGATACCTTGGACGATCTCATTTCACAAAGGATTTCTATTGTCTACTTATTGTACCTCAAACTTATTTACCCGGTGTAGGTCTTTAAGTTGAGGTTCAATTTACTACAAGTCATACGGGCATGACTAATTAGATACGCCCTCTTAAAATCAGGAGATCGAAATAGAATCGTGAAAAAACACAAAGCAAAATACCCTAATTTACAATTTAAGAATTGTTTTTATTCAAAGTGCTTTTGATTGCTTAAATATCTCCGATCAATAATCAAACGGTATTTTGTGGAAATAATAACCTGTCCCGAACTGGGAGATGTTGGCTGCAATAGTAATTTATTTATAAAAAAAAAGTCCATATCTCATTTACTTATAGTGGCCATTATTAATTGTAAATTCGTGACGTTTTGTTTATTTCATTCGTCTATCGTGGAGAAATAAGCGGGAAGGAGGGCTAATAGCTTTACTTACGAGTTCGATCATCATGGTTCAAATCTATTCTACATTGGCATACGTTTTACCTCTAGCGAACGCTCTGCCATATTGCAAGAAGTGCCACCCTAAATTTATAAGCATTTTCTTCAGATTGATCCACTTTGCATCTAGTCGTGAATATGCATGACATATTTGCCACTGGACACAAAGGAGCAATTAACTAATCAGCTTCAGTAAGTGATGTATAATCATTTGTCAAACAGTTTTCCAATCTTTATATATTTCAATGTTATTAACATTTGAATTTTTAAGCGTGAATCTTTTTTTCTTATTTCTGCCATCGTCTTTCTCTTTGCATATAATCTTTTTTTTTTTTAACATTCAACAAGAATGTGTCCATAGTACACGAATGCCTCACTCGCACTATCATTTTCTATGTTCAGTGGACCGTGAAATTGGGGTCAAAACTTTAATTTAGAATTAAAATTAGAAAGATCATATCATAGGGAACATGTGTACTAAGTTTCAAGTTGATGTAACTTTAACTTCATCAAAAACTACCTTGACCAAAAACTTTAACCTGAACTTCGCACTATCATTTTCTATATTCAGTGGACCATGAAATTGGGATCAAAACTATAATTTGGCAGTAAAATTAGAAAGATAATATATTGGGGAACATGTGTACTAAGTTTCAAGTTGATTGGACTTCAACTTCTTCAAAAACTACCTTGACCAAAAACTTTAACCTGAAGCGGACGGACGAACGGACGCACAGACGGACGGACGAACGAACGCACAGACGGACGGACGAACAGACGCGCAGACGGACGGACGAACGGACGCACAGACGGACGGACGAACGGAGGCACAGACCAGAAAACATAATGCCCGTCTACTTTCGTAGGTGGGGCATAAAAACGTTGTCGTTGTATACATCAGGGGTTATATTGTATCATTTCTAGGAAAACTAGTAGGGGAGGGGACAATCTTCATTGAGTGGCAATAACTCATTTATTGAAGTGTACAATGACGGCTGTCTCGAATAGGTGACAACATTTGCTGTTTCAAGTTTATTTATATCTCAGACTGGTATAAAAATTGTCATAAAAGCAAATTAAATGATGAAAAAAAATGTTGACAACAATTTATAATAATTTTTTTTTGTCTTGCTGATCGGTTTTGTTAGAAAAAAAATTTCATCTATTTTTGTCTTAGCAAAAGTCACAAAATATGTTGTTAAAATCAGCCATACGACTTATTTGAAGAGATTTATCTAACCTTTCTTGTTGTTTATACATTTCAATCATTCAATTCGTGCGTAGATCATCTTTTCCTCCATTATGTTTTTTTAAGGAATAGATAGCGTGAAGATCTCACTACACCCCAGCATCGGATAAACATTCCTATTATATTTCGATCGGACAAAGCTGCGTATCTATATATCCGATAAGCCAAACGAACGCACCCATTAAGCAAGAGTAAACTGTGAAACGGGACAGGTCCAGAGATGTTAAGATGACTATACCCAAGTGAATCGTTTGGTTTTGAATAAAAGGAGATAAAAGTAAACATTAATGCGACAGCAACCCAACGACACAGATAAATCAAAATATTTAGAGTCAATATTCAGTCTTTTTTATATAAAAAGATGCGTACTGGGTCGATGCCACTGCTGGTGGAGATTTATTTCCCCGACGGTATCACAAGCCCAGCAGTCAGCACTGTTTGTGCTAACACGAATTATCATTGATATTGTTATATTTATAAATTAACTGTTTACAAAATATTTTGAATTTTTTGAAATACTAAGGCTTTTCTACCTCAGGCATAGATTACCTTAGCTGTATTTGGCAACACATTTAGGAATTTTGGATCTCTATGCTCTTCAACTTCGTACTTTATTTGGTTTTTTTTTTAATTTGAATTCGAGCATCACTGATGAGTCTTTTGTAGACGAAACACGGGTCTGGCGTAAATATAAAATTTATTCCTGGTATCTATGATGAGTTTATTTACAACCACTGGGTCGATGCCACTGCTGGTGGAGATTTATTTCCCCGACGGTATCACAAGCCCAGCAGTCAGCACTTTTTGTGCTAACACGAATTATCATTGATATTGTTATATTCATAAATTAACTGTTTACACAATTTTGAATTTTTTGAAATACCAAGACTTTTCTACCTCAGGCATAGATTACCTAAGCTGTTTTTGGCAACACTTTTAGGAATTTTGGAACTCAATGCTCTGCAACTTCGTACTTTATTTGGCTTTTTTCAACTATTTAGGATTCGAGCGTCACTGATGAGTCTTTCGTAGACGAAACACGCGTCTGGCGTATATATAAAATTTAGTCCTGGTATCTATGATGAGTTTATTTACAACCACTGGGTCGATGCCACTGCTGGTGATATTATTTCCCCGAGGGTATCACAAGCTCAGTAGTCAGCACTTTTTGTGCTGACACGAATTATCATTGATATTGTTATATTTATAAATTAACTGTTTACAAAATATTTTGAATTTTTTGAATTACTAAGGCTTTTCTACCTCAGGCATATATTACCTTAGCTGTATTTGGCAACACTTTTAAGAATTTTGGATCTCAATGCTCTTCAACTTCGTACTTTATTTGGCTTCTTTTTGTTTTTTACTTTTTTGAATTCGAGCGTCACTATTGAGTCTTTTGTAGACGAAACGCGCGTCTGGCTTATATATAGAATTTAGTCCTGGTATATATGATGGGTTTATATACAGAATGATAAGCTCAACACCCAACCATGACTAAATATTAGTTATACGGAGTTAATTCAATAATATTTACCGTCAAATATTATATATCCGAAAAGGCACATTCGATTTAATATTATGTACCGTCAAAGATATCCCAACTATCACAAGTGTTTGGTTGAAAAAAATCACCTGCCCTATTTTAATTTTGAATGGTGAAAATTTAAGAAGTTGTTATATAAACCTGTAAAAGAAAAACACTTCACTGTATCATATAACGGTAAAATAAATAATAATAATGGATAACAATCAGCGGCAAATAAAATTAATATAGTAAGGACGATAACACGTAAATATGATAAGAGTATTAATCCCGTTTTTTACTAGACTGACACGCTGAGTCGGTTTTTTTTTTATCGTGTAAGTTCACAAGATATTAGTTTGCAGAACACATTTCCGACTCTGAGCCGGCCAGTCTGTGCTCTTACTCTATGAAGTCACGTCTTTAGCGTTGAAATAGAATACCACTTTAATTAACGTCTTTGTTCGACCAGTTCGGGATTCGAACAAATGACTTCCCGCTCTCAAAGAGAAAACCCCCACACGAGACCAATCAGGAGAGCGGTAGTGATCGGTAGTACAGAAGATCATATTAAAAATAAAGTACAATACACAATACAGTTTCACAGAATTCTCACAGTTACTAAAGCGAGCTAAAAGTATCTAACCTAATTTCGATGCGTGAAATGATATTGTAAACTACACGTAAACATCGATGATCGACTTCAGAGTATATGTTATGAATCAACGCTCTCGGTAAATGAAAAACTCTTCTACCTTTTATTTGAGTGGTCCGAATATGGGCAGCTGTTGCAAGTCTTAATTTCTGTCCTTATTCAATACATCGTCATTTTCCAGTGGTATTTTAAAGTTTCACGTCCAACCTCACTGTTGACCTCCTATTGTACGACCTATCTATTGTATTTAAAATTTAGTTGTTATAGTCATGAACATGCATGGCATATTTGCTACTGGACGTAAAGTAAACAACAATCAATCAACTTTAAGTTAATTAATTTCCCTTAAATTTTACTAGTACTAAGCACTCAAATAAAGACCTTGTAAAATGCTATAATGTACAATTTACATTTAATTTTTTATGTTTTTATGTTTTTGGGGTTTTTATTTTTCTCTTCAATTTATACACTGACTGCTTATTAAAAAGTTTTAAATATTTGTTTACTATGGTTCTTATCTACTGTTTTTATATGATTTATAACATATGATTTTTTTTTTGGTCAGGCAAGGATAAATCTAAGAAAGATAAAAGTTTTGTTCAGGTGCTTTTGCTTCATTTAAAAAAGAAAAGGCAATAACGGATGACTATATCAAAGAGTTTGTTTTCATATAATACATTAAACTTGCGAATATATCTCACCTAACACGTTTTGATCGGGCCAGTGAAACCTAGTGTAATACGGTTTTATTCATTGAAGTTTGCATGCCTAGTTATTATTTAAAAAACAAATAAAGCAAGATCTATTAATTAACTGGACTGAATAAACAAAACTTAATATTTTGCATTCGCATGTAACGGTAATGTAGGACAATTAACGGTTTAGAAACTAAATGAACATTTACCAGATGAATATTGTGAAGGAAAGTACCTTATGCATCTAGGTATGTCCGATTAGAAGTTCTGAAACAAGCTAGTTTAAAAGGTCTGATCTTTACGAATCTATTTCATGATTACTTACAGATCAAAAACATCAAATATATATAGCAAGAAGTTGTTGGTCAGAATATTCATTTGTCAGTTATAAATGAGGTCTGTATGGGGTTTTGATTGCCTCATTTATTAAATAGAAATCGCTATATTGAAAAGTTGGCTAAAAAATATAAATGTATCCCCTAATTTCGTAAAACTATCATTTGGTGTTATTTTAATGCTAAAAATAATTATAATAAACTATTAATTAAATAATATAATGCCATGAAATCGGTCCGTTTTCATTGAAATTTGGTACCTGTTAATTGTATATATCAGTCTGAGTACTGTTTAACTATCATTTTTAAGATGAACATATTTAGACTCGTCAAATCAGGGGAATTAGGTTTCTGCAAGTGCTTTTCATTTACTTGTCTTATATTCTTGATGGTTTGTAAGTCAGTAAAAGTTCAATGATTAAGTTAATATTGACATTAAAAGACCTCTTCGCAAAAAAGGCTGTTCAAATCCCCTCGCCCTTCGGGCTAACGGATCTGAACACCCCTTTTATTCGGAGGTCTTTTAATGTCAATATTAACTTATCATTAAACTTTTACTATTACTTACAAACCTGCTCGTGCTTTTTTCATTGTTATTCAACGCAACATAATTATCTAAGGTACCTGGGACGATCTCATTTCACAAAGGATTTCTATTGTCTACTTATATAATTATTGTACCTCGAACTTATTTACCCGGTGTAGGTCTTTAAGTTGAGGTTCAATTTACTTCAAGTTAATCGGGCATGACTAATTACATACGTCCTCTTAAAATCAGGAGGTCCGAAATAGGATCGGGAAAAAACACACAGCAAAATACCGTAAGTTACAATTTAAGATTTTTTTTATTCAAAGTGCTTTTGATTGCTTAAATATCTCCAATCAATAATCAAACGGTATTTTGTGGAAATGATAACCTGTCCCGAACTGGGAGATGTTGGCTGCAATAGTAATTTATTTACAAAAAAAAATTCCATATCTTATTTACTTATAGTGGACATTACTATTGATTGTAAATTCATGCATTCGTCTATCATGGAGAACAAAGCGGCAAGGAGGGCTAATAGCTTAACTGACGAGTTCGATCAATATGGTTCAAATCTATTCTATAACGGCATACGTTTTACCTCTAGCGAACACTCTGCCTTATTGTAAAAAGTGCCACCCTAAATTTGTAAGCATTTTCTTCAGATTGATCCACTTTGCAGCTAGTCGTGAATATGCATGACATATTTGTCACTGGACAAAAAGGAGCAATTAATTAATCAGCTTCATTAAGTGATGTATAATCATTTGTCCTCAGTTGATTATATATAATTATTGTCCCAAACAGTTTTCCAATCTTTATATATTTCAATTTTATTTACATTTGAATTTTTTAGCGTAAATCTTGGCATTTCTGCCATCGTCTTTCTCTTTGGATATAATCTTTTTTTTTTAACATTAAAAATGTTGTCGTTGTACACATCAGGGGTTATATTGTATCATTTCCAGCAAAACTAGTAGGGAAGGGGACAATCTGCATTGAGTGACAATAACTCATTTATTGAAGCGTACAATGGCGGCTGTCTCGACAAGATGACAACATTAGCAGTTTCAAGTTTATTTCTATCTCAGACTGGTATACAAGTTGTCATAAAAGCAAAAGAAATGATCAAAAAAAATGTGGACAACAATTTATAAAAAGATTCAACTTATTTTGGGCGTTTCATTGTTTTTATTGTCTTGCTGCACATCAGGGGTTACATTGTACCATTTCCAGCAAAACTAGTAGGGGTGGGGACAAACTTCGTTGAGTGGCAATAACTCATTTATTGAAGCGTACAATGACGGCTGTCTCGACTAGGGGACAACATTTGCTGTTTCAAATTCATTTATATCTCAGACTGGTATAACAATTGTCATAAAAGCAAAACAAATGATGAAATAAAATGTTGACAATAATTTATAAAATTTATTTTGGGCGTTTCAATTTTTTATATATTGTCTTGCAGATCCAGTACTAGTTCAAGATACAACTGATTATCTAAAGAAAATGGAAAGCCTCAATCCATTACCAATCAATACTATACTTGTATCCATGGACGTGTCTTCTTTATGTACAAACATTCCACAAGACGAAGGAATAGCAGCGTCTGAGGCATGGAACACTCGTAGTGAAAAAAATCCTCCTACTGAGTGCCTTGTTACACTTCTGAAACTAGTACTGGAGAATAACAACTTCTCTGTCAATGAAAAACACTATCTCCAGATAGACGGTACTAGTATTGACACAAAAATGGCCCAGTCATATGCCAACATATTCATGGGCCAACTTGAAAAACGCCTCTTGACTAGTGCTCCATACCAGCCCTTTTCGTGGTTCCGATTCATTGACGAAATTGATTTCAAATGGACAGATTCACAAGAACATCTTAATGACTTTCTAGAACACTGTAACTCTTTCCACCATTCAATAAAATCTGCATATGAATCATCTATGGAGAAAATAAACTTCCTCGATACTACGAGTTACATCAAGAACGGAACCATTATAACGGACCTTCATACCAAACAAACGGACAAACATCAATTCCTTTCTCCTAAAAGTTGACATCTTAAACACTGCTCTCGTGGTATTCCATTCAGTCAGGCATTGCGAATCAAGAGAATATGCTCTACTGAAAACACAAAAAATGCTAGACTTGGACAACAACGTCAACATCTAGTTGTTCGAGGATACAATAACAACATCATTGATAGCATTTTCGAAAGAGCAAACAGATCTAGTCGCCAAGAAATTCTAGAGTACAAAGATAAGAATAAAGCAGCTTACAGAACACCCCTTGTACTCACTTACCATCCTGATTTTAAAAATGTTTCATCCATTGTTCAGAAGTATTGGGAAATTATAGAAAATGATTCAAATCTAAAAAAGGTATTTTCATCACCACCGGTCATGGCCTTCAGAAGACATAAAAACATCCGTGACAAATTAGTGACATCTGTATTAGCAAAGCAGCCTACTCCATCTCCCGGTTGCTACAAACAATGTGGTCGAAGGAATTGTTTGTGTTGTAAAGCTGTCAATACAAGCAGTTCTTTCATCAGCTCCGTTACTAAACAAAAATATACCATCTACTCAAATTCCAACTGTAAAACGGAGAACTCAATTTATATATTAACATGTGACACTTGTGGCATTCAGTATGTGGGAGAAACAATGGACAAATTTAATATTCGGCTCAATAACCATCGTTCATCGTACAAAACCAACAAAAACTGTCCTTTCACAAGATATCATCGTTCAACGAAACATCCTTTGGATAGTGTTACTTTCCAAATCATAGAAGTCAACACCGATGGGACACCACGGCAAAATCCTCCATCGTGAAGATCCTTAATCAAGAAGGAGATGAGAAAACTTTTGGATCCACCAACTCCACAATTTAGATCATGATGGTCTTAACGAAAAAGACGAGAAAAGATACAGGAAAGATAAAGAATAATTTAATACAAAGCATCGTCCTTTTTATCCCGTAATATTGGCCAATGGACGTTGCTAACTTCAACTACCAATTATGTATTTTCAAGTCAGCTTAATCCAAGTGCAACATATACAGTGAGCTGCAAAATTTTTCTTATTTTCAAGGCAGCTAAATTCAAGTGCAACATATACATTGAGCTGCAAAAGTTTCTTATCATCTATATCCGATTTCACCTGGATAGATGCACGCTTTATAAAGCTAGTTGGTCTAGCGAAATATTGCGTTTATTTTCAGCATTTTGTAAATATTTTAAACATTCTTATATTTAAATATTAAATAGTGTGTTAAAATTACATTATTAGGCAATCTATAATTTTATTTGTGTAATTGAATTCTTCTCTGTACTAATTAATTCACACTCACATAGATTTGTTTGTCATGTGCTGCTATTTATAGGCACTTATATATATTTTGTAGTGTACAGAATCATATTACATGATCCATCGCCCTGTAAGATTAATCGTTGACTATTTATTCAGTCATTTTATATATATATGTATATATATATATACAACTCGTCTAAACATCAATGTTAGATCTGTAAATTTGCTTTCGCAAATTTTTGGTTCTCCCCTCGCCGGGATTCGAACCCATGCTACTGTGATATCGTGACACCAAATCGCCTGCACTGCAGCCGTCCCGCTAGACCACACGACCACCTGGGCTCTCATAAAAAGAGCTTTCGCTGGCCGTATGTTACCTTTCCTCGTCAGTTTTAATCTAGCGGCGTACTACAGTACATGATATATAAGGTATGAAGATGTTATTGTTACAGATCAGCTAAATTATCTGTAGTAAAGGATCCTACAAATTAATGTAATATACAGTCACAGAAAATAATTGTATTTATAAGTACGTCTGAGTCAGTGACAACTCTACAACAGATGTATCCATCGGATCGTCATCAATGATGGTGATGCATGGCTGTGTACATAATGTATATACAACTCGTCTAAACATTAACCCAACAATGTTAGATCTGTAAATTTGCTTTCGCAAATTTTTGGTTCTTCCCTCGCCGGGATTCGAACCCATGCTACTGTGATATCGTGACACCAAATCGCCTGCACTGCAGCCGTCCCGCTAGACCACACGACCACCTGGACTCTCAAAAAAAGAGCTATAAAACGTCTGAATAGTAGTCAACGATTTTCCCCACGAGGGCGCTGGATCGTTACGAGTAACGATACATTTACACAATAAATAAATTAAATAAACGCCTAAAAAAGTGTACACAACAACTCCAAATACAAAAAAGGTAACTATAAATGTAATTATTTAGAAATATTTCGGACAACAGATATCCTTCGTCAGTCAGATTCTGATGTTAAATGAATCATCTTTAAGTCTTCTTAGATTAAACTTTTACTAAATCTTGAAATTTATACAATAAAAAAGTCAAACCGAACATCAGTTAAGACGCTTGCATCATTCTAAAAATATGACATAGGTTATATGGCTTATTACAACAGAGAGCTCGCATATAATATGCTTCAAATACAAATAATAATGTGCGATTTGAACCATCACAATTCTAAAACTTTATCGGGAACGACAGTTAAGATGGTATAACATGTATAAGCATGATAACGTATATATATATGGCAGTTTTGAACGACCTTGCCTGGCTATACAACCTTTGCATGTTCGGTATATTCGTTTTATGGCATCAGTTCTCATTGCTAAACACAATCACACAAACGAATGTATATAAACGCGTATATAATGATTTCTTATGCGTATAATTACGCAAATAACATGTATATTAACGTGTATATTAACGCGTATATACGCGTATATAATCGCGCAAATGACATGAACGGCCACTCATAGTATTTCTCACATGAGATATGAATATATATTGATATCTTTCCTGTATGAAAAGGTACAAAATGTCTCTTGTTATCATGTATAATATGTTGATCTTTGCAGCTGATTAATTTTTTACCTAATATCTGATCGGCTTCCAAAGGATTTTGCCGTAATAAAAGAATTCATTATAGCGTTTTCCAATATGTTTTCTCAGTTCGAAGACCTTTTTGTTTGGGTTCTACCTTGTATGTTTTTCTATGACAGTATAAATAGCATCATTTTAGTATTACCGACAGAACGAATATCATTACACGCCTAACAATACCTATGATTATCTTACCAACAGTTACATTGACGGTATTCTCGGAACCAATCTTTATTTCAGTCGTGCCTTCTGTTGACACCTCAGTTGTAGCCGTTGGTTCTATAAACATGGAAATAAGAAAACGTTTAAGAGGCTGTCCAAGTAAATATCAGGCAAATCCTATGATATGGGTGGCACAACATAATTTTTTTCCCACTGAATTTTTGGTTCCAATGCAATGTTTATATCATACAAAAGATATAAATGTCAAAGATATTTTTGAATCAACAATGGATGACTCAGAAGATAATTTTAAAGTTTACTAACAAGGCAACAAAATGACGAGTTATCTCTCCTTTTCAATGAATTTTCAGTGCTTTCTATGTATTTTGTTCCTCTTTATTTGTTGCAGTTAATAAAAAAAAAAAATTTAACTTTGAGAAAGAATGAATGTGCGATATGAAAAAGATGACAAAAATTTGAAAACAAAATATGTCATGTGTCATCCACTGCCTGGTTTTTCCATGGACACCCTCTTAATAGACAAGACAAAACTTTAATCGAAACTATATAAACATGGCATTAAAGTTTATATAAACAAATGTGAATGTATTTACTCTATAAACGACTGACAGATCTACACCCTAAGAACATGTACACATGTACACTTTCAATAATCAATACACAAATTAATTACAACATTTTACCGACTAGCCTATAAAATATGCTTGACAGCGGTGTAACGGCACAGTTTAATGAAACTTTCATAAATCAATTGAAAGAGATTAACTATTCAGATCAGATATGCAAATTTATTGATACCTTTTGTGAACTTAAGATGACTTGTAATCATGTATAATATGTTTATCTTTGCAGTTGATTAAAATTTTACCAGAGATCCGATCTGCTTCCCCAATATTTTCCCATATCAAATGACTTCTGAATGGTGTTTTCAATTATGTTTTTCTCAGTTTAACAATTTTGTATCTGTTTTATTATATTCTACCTTGTATGGTGTCTATGAAAGTAAAAGGATACAATCCATTCACGTACTAGTATTAACGTCAGAACGGACATTTTTACACGACTAAACTAACAATACCTATGATTATCTTACCAACAGTTACATTGACGGTATTATCGGAATCAATCTTAATTTGAGTCGTGCCTTCTGTTGACACCTCAGTTGTAGCCGTTGGTTCTATAAACATGGAAATAAGAAAACTTTTAATAGACAAGACAAAACTTTAATCGAAACTATATATACATGTCATTAAAGTTTATATAAACAAATGTGAATGTATTTACTCTATAAACGACTGACACATCTACACCCTAAGAACATGTACACTTTCAATAATCAATATACAAATTAAATACAAATTTTTACCGACTAGCCTATCAAATATGCTAAGCTAAGTCCCTAGATTGTAATAGACACTTATAGATTGTGGCGGGATTAAACTTTATTCAAGGCCCCAACATTCCCCAAAATCCTGGACAGCGGTGTAATGGCACAAATTAATGAAACTTTCATAAATCAGATAAAAGAGATCATCTATTCAGATAAGATATGCATATATATTGATACCTTTTATGAACTGAAGATTACTTGTAATCATGTATAATATGTTGATCTTTGCAGTTGATTAATTGTTTACAAGAGATCCGATCTGCTTCCCCAATATTTTCCCATATCAAATGACTTCTGAATGGTGTTTTCAATTATGTTTTTCTCAGTTTAACAATTTTTTATCTGTTTTATTATATTCTACCTTATATGGTGTCTATGAAAGAAATGATATAATCCATTCACGTACTAGTATTAACGTCAGAACGGACATTTTTACACGACTAACAATACCTATGAATATCTTACCAACAGTTACATTGACGGTATTATCGGAATCAATCTTAATTTGAGTCGTTCCTTCTGTTGACATTTCAGTTGTAGCCGTTGGTTCTATAAACAGTGAAATAAGAAAACTTTTAATAGACAAGACAAAACTTTAATCGAAACTATATAAACATGTCATTAAAGTTTATATAAACAAATGTGAATGTATTTACTCTATAAACGACTGACACATCTACACCCTAAGAACATGTACACTTTCAATAATCAATATACAAATTAAATACAAATTTTTACCGACTAGCCTATCAAATATGCTAAGCTAAGTCCCTAGATTGTAATAGACACTTATAGATTGTGGCGGGATTAAACTTTATTCAAGGCCCCAACATTCCCCAAAATCCTGGACAGCGGTGTTAATGGCACAAATTAATGAAACTTTCATAAATCAGATAAAAGAGATCATCTATTCAGATAAGATATGCATATATATTGATACCTTTTATGAACTGAAGATTACTTGTAATCATGTATAATATGTTGATCTTTGCAGTTGATTAATTGTTTACCAGAGATCCGATCTGCCACTCGAATATTTTGCCATATCAAATGACTTCTGAATGGTTTTTAAATTATGTTTTTCTCAGTTTTAACAATTTATTATCTGTTTTATTTTATTCTACCTTGTATGGTGTCTATGAAAGTAAAGATACAATCCATTCACGTGCTAGTATTAACGTCAGAACGGACATTTTTACACGACTAAACTAACAATACCTATGATTATCTTACCAAAAGTTACATTGGCGGTATTCTCGGAATTAATCTTTTTTTGAGTCGTGTCTTCTGTTGACATCTCACTTGTAGCTGTTGGTTCTATAAACATTGAAATAAGAAAACGTTTAACAGACAAGACAGACAACACTTTAATCGAAACTATATAAACATGTCTTTAAAGTTTATATAAACAAATGTGAATGTATTTACTCTATAAACGACTGACAGATCTTCACCCTAAGAACATGTACACATGTACACTTTCAATAATCAATATACAAATTAAATACAACATTTTACCGACTAGTCTATCAGATATGCTGAGCTAAGTCCCTATATTGTAATAGACAGTTATAGATTGTGGCGGGATTAAACTTTATTCAAGACCCCAACATTCCCCAAAATCCTGGACAGCGGTGTAACAGCACCATTTAATGAAACTTTCATAAATCAGATGAAAGAGATCAACTATTCAGATAAGATATACATATATATTGATACCTTTTATGAACTGAAGATGACTTGTAACCATGTAAATATGTTGATCTTTGCAGTTGATAAATTGTTTACCAGAGATCCGATATGCCACCCCAATATTTTGCCATATCAAATGACTTCTGAATGGTGTTTTCAGTGATGTTTTTTTTATCAGTTTAACAATTTTTTATCTGTTTTATTATATTCTACCTTATATGGTGTCTATAAAAGTAAAGTTACAATCCATTCACGTACTAATATTAACGTCAGAACGGACATTTTTACACGACTAACAATACCTATGAATATCTTACCACAGTTACATTGACGGTATTCTCGGAATCAATCTGTATTTGAGTCGTGTCTTCTGTTGACATCTCAGTTGTAGCTGTTGGTTCTATAAACATGGGAATAAGAAAACGTTTTATAGACAAGACAAAACTTTAATCGAAACTATATAAACATGTCATTAAATTTTATATAAACAAATGTGAATGTATTTACTCTATAAACGACTGACAGATCTACAACCGAAGAACATGTACACATGTACACTTTCAATAATCAATATACAAATTATTTACAAAATTTTACCAACTAGCCTATCAAATATGCTGAGCTAAGTCCCTATATTGTAATAGACACTTATAGATTGTGGCGGGATTAAACTTTATTCAAGGCCCCAACATTCCCCAAAATCCGGGACAGCGGTGTAACGGCACCATTTAATGAAACTTTCATAAATCAGATGAAAGAGATCATCTATTCAGATAAGATATGCATATATATTGATAGCTTTTATGAACTGAAAATTACTTGTAATCATGTATGATATGTTGATCTATGCAGTTGATTAATTGTTTACTTGAGATCCGATCTGCCACCTCAATATTTTGCCATATCAAATGACTTCTGAATGGTGTTTTCAATTATGTTTTTCTCAGTTTTAACAATTTTTTATCTGTTTTATTATATTCTACCTTATATGGTGTCTATGAAAGAAATGATATAATCCATTCACGTACTAGTATTAACGTCAGAACGGACATTTTTACACGACTAACAATACCTATGAATATCTTACCAACAGTTACATTGACGGTATTCTCGGAATCAATCTTTATTTCAGTCGTGCCTTCTGTTGACATCTCAGTTGTAGCTGTTGGTTCTATAAACATGGAAATAAGAAAACGTTTTATAGACAACACAAAACTTTAATCGAAACTATATATACATGTCATTAAAGTTTATATAAACAAATGTGAATGTATTTACTCTATAAACGACTGACAGATCTACACCCGAAGAACATGTACACATGTACACTTTCAATAATCAATATACAAATAAAATACAAAATTTTAACGACTAGCCTATCAAATATGATGAGTTAAGTCCCAAGATTGTAATAGACACTTATAGATTGTGGCGGGATTAAACTTTATTCAAGTCCCCAACATTTCCCAAAATCCTGGACAGCGGTGTAACGGCACAATTGAATGAAACTTTCATAAATCAGATGAAAGAGATCATCTATTCAGATAAGATATGCATATATATTGATAGCTTTTATGAACAGAAAATTACTTGTAATCATGTATAATATGTTGATCTTTGCAGTTGATTAATTGTTTACCAGAGATCCGATATGCCACCCCAATATTTTGCCATGTCAAATGACTTTTAAATGGTGTTTTCAGTTATTTTTTTCTCAGTTTAACAATTTTTTATCTGTTTTATTATATTCTACCTTGTATGGTGTCTATGAAAGAAATGATACAATCCATTCACGTACTAATATTAACGTCAGAACGGACATTTTTACACGACTAACAATACCTATGATTATCTTACCAACAGTTACATTGACGGTATTCTCGGAATCAATCTGTATTTGAGTCGTTCCTTCTGTTGACATCTCAGTTGTAGCCGTTGGATCTATAAACATGGAAATAAGAAAACGTTTAAGAGGCTGTCCAAGTAAATATCAGGCAAATCCTATGATATGGGCGGCACACCATAATTTTTTTTTCCACTGAATTTTTGGTTCCAATGCAATGTGTATATCATACAAAAGATATATATGTCAAAGATATTTTTAAATCAACGATGGATGGCTCAGAAGATAATTTTAAAGTTTACTAACAAGGCAACAAAATGACGAGTTATCTCCCCTTTTCAATGAATTTTCAGTGCTTTATTTGTATTGTTTTCCTCTTTATTTGTTGCAGTTAATAAAAAAACAAAATTTAACTTTGAAAAAGAATGAATGTGCGATATGAAATAGATGAAAAAATTTGAAAACAAAATATGTCATGTGTCATCCACTGCCTGGTTTTTCCATGGACACCCTCTTAATAGACAAGACAAAACTTTAATCGAAACTATATAAGCATGGCATTAAAGTTTATATAAACAAATGTGAATGTATTTACTCTATAAACGACTGACAGATCTACACCCTAAGAACATGTACACATGTACACTTTCAATAATCAATATACAAATTAATTACAACATTTTACCGACTAGCCTTTAAAATATGCTGGACAGCGGTGTAACGGCACAGTTTAATGAAACTTTCAAAAATCAATTGAAAGAGATTAACTATTCAGATCAGATATGCAAATTTATTGATACCTTTTGTAAACTGAAGATGACTTGTAATCATGTATAATATGTTGATCTTTGCAGTTGATTAAAATTTTACCAGAGATTCGATCTGCTTCCCCAATAATTTGCCATATCAAATGACTTTTGAATGGTGTTTTCAATTATGTTTTTCTCAGTTTAACAATTTATTATCTGTTTTATTATATTCTACCTTGTATGGTGTCTTTGAAAGAAAAGGATACAATCCATTCACGTACTAGTATTAACGTCAGAACGGACATTTTTACACGACTAACAATACCTATGATTATCTTACCAACAGTTACATTGACGGTATTCTCGGAACCAATCTTTATTTCAGTCGTGCCTTCTGTTGACATCTCAGTTGTAGCTGTTGGTTCTATAAAAATGGAAATAAGAAAACGTTTTATAGACAACACAAAACTTTAATCGAAACTATATATACATGTCATTAAAGTTTATATAAACAAATGTGAATGTATTTACTCTATAAACGACTGACAGATCTACACCGAAGAACATGTACACATGTACACTTTCAATAATCAATATACAAATAAAATACAAAATTTTACCGACTAGCCTATCAAATATGATGAGCTAAGTCCCTAGATTGTAATAGACACTTATAGATTGTGGCGGGATTAAACTTTATTCAAGTCCCCAACATTTCCCAAAATCCTGGACAGCGGTGTAACGGCACAATTTAATGAAACTTTCATAAATCAGATGAAAGAGATCATCTATTCAGATAAGATATGCATATATATTGATAGATTTTATGAACAGAAAATTACTTGTAATCATGTATAATATGTTGATCTTTGCAGTTGATTAATTGTTTACCAGAGATCCGATCTGCCATCCCAATATTTTGCCATATCAAATGACTTCTGAATGGTGTTTTCAATTATGTTTTTCTCAGTTTTAACAATTTTTTATCTGTTTCATTTTATTCTACCTTGTATGGTGTCTATGAAAGTAAAGATACAATCCATTCACGTACTAATATTAACGTCAGAACGGACATTTTTACACGACTGACAATACCTATGAATATCTTACCAACAGTTACATTGACGGTATTCTCGGAACCAATCTTTTTTTGAGTTGTGCCTTCTGTTGACATCTCAGTTGTAGCCGTTGGTTCTATAAACATTGAAATAAGAAATCGTTTAATAGACAAGACAAAACTTTAATCGAAACTATATAAATATGTCTTTAACGTTTATATAAACAAATGTGAATGTATTTACTCTATAAACGACTGACAGATCTTCACCCGAAGAACATGTACACATGTACACTTTCAATAATCAATATACAAATTAATTCGATTTTACCGACTAGCCTATCAGATATGCTGAGCTAAGTCCCTATATTGTAATAGACACTTATAGATTGTGGCGGGATTAAACTTTATTCAAGGCCCCAACATTCCCCAAAATCATTGACAGCGGTGTAACAGTACAATTTAATGAAACTTTCATAAATCAGATGAAAGAGATCAACTATTCAGATAAGATATACATATATATTGATACCTTTCATGAACTGAAGATGACTTGTTATCATGTATAATATGTTGATCTTTGCAGTTGAAAAATTGTTTACCAGAGATCCGATATGCCACCCCAATATTTTGCCATATCAAATGACTTCTGAATGGTGTTTTCAGTTATGTTTTTTATCAGTTTAACAATTTTTTATCTGTTTTATTATATTCTACCTTATATGGTGTCTATGCAAGTAAAGATACAATCCATTCACGTACTAATATTAACGTCAGAACGGACATTTTTACACGACTAACAATACCTATGAATATCTTACCAACAGTTACATTGACGGTATTCTCGGAATCAATCTGTATTTGAGTCGTTCCTTCTGTTGACATCTCAGTTGTAGCCGTTGGATCTATAAACATGGAAATAAGAAAACGTTTTATAGACAACACAAAACTTTAATCGAAACTATATATACATGTCATTAAAGTTTATATAAACAAATGTGAATGTATTTACTCTATAAACGACTGACAGATTTACACCCGAAGAACATGTACACATGTACACTTTAAATAATCAATATACAAATTAAATACAAAATTTTACCGACTAGCCTATCAAATATGCTGAGCTAAGTCCCTAGATTGTAATAGACACTTATAGATTGTGGCGGGATTAAACTTTATTCAAGGCCCAAACATTCCCCAAAATCCTGGACAGCGGTGTAACGGCACAATTTAATGAACCTTTCATAAATCAGATGAAAGAGATCATCTATTCCGATAAGATATGCATACATATTGATACCTTTTATGAACTGAAGATGACTTGTAATCATGTATAATATGTTGATCTTTGCAGTTGATAAATTGTTAACCAGAGATCCGATATGCCACCCCAATATTTTGCCATGTCAAATGACTTTTAAATGGTGTTTTCAGTTATTTTTTTCTCAGTTTAACAATTTTTTATCTGTTTTATTATATTCTACCTTGTATGGTGTCTATGAAAGAAATGATACAATCCATTCACGTACTAATATTAACGTCAGAACGGACATTTTTACACGACTAACAATACCTATGATTATCTTACCAACAGTTACATTGACGGTATTCTCGGAATCAATCTTAATTTGAGTCGTTCCTTCTGTTGACATCTCAGTTGTAGCCGTTGGATCTATAAACATGGAAATAAGAAAACGTTTAAGAGGCTGTCCAAGTAAATATCAGGCAAATCCTATGATATGGGTGGCACAACATAATTTTTTTTTCCACTGAATTTTTGGTTCCAATGCAATGTGTATATCATACAAAAGATATATATGTCAAAGATATTTTTAAATCAACGATGGATGGCTCAGAAGATAATTTTAAAGTTTACTAACAAGGCAACAAAATCACGAGTTATCTCCCCTTTTCAATGAATTTTCAGTGCTTTATTTGTATTTTTTTCCTCTTTATTTGTTGCAGTTAATAAAAAAACAAAATTTAACTTTGAGAAAGAATGAATGTGCGATATGAAATAGATGAAAAAATTTGAAAACAAAATATGTCATGTGTCATCCACTGCCTGGTTTTTCCATGGACACCCTCTTAATAGACAAGACAAAACTTTAATCGAAACTATATAAGCATGGCATTAAAGTTTATATAAACAAATGTGAATGTATTTACTCTATAAACGACTGACAGATCTACACCCTAAGAACATGTACACATGTACACTTTCAATAATCAATATACAAATTAATTACAACATTTTACCGACTAGCCTTTAAAATATGCTGGACAGCGGTGTAACGGCAAAGTTTAATGAAACTTTCAAAAATCAATTGAAAGAGATTAACTATTCAGATCAGATATGCAAATTTATTGATACCTTTTGTAAACTGAAGATGACTTGTAATCATGTATAATATGTTGATCTTTGCAGTTGATTAAAATTTTACCAGAGATCCGATCTGCTTCCCCAATAATTTGCCATATCAAATGACTTCTGAATGGTGTTTTCAATTATGTTTTTCTCAGTTTAACAATTTATTATCTGTTTTATTATATTCTACCTTGTATGGTGTCTTTGAAAGAAAAGGATACAATCCATTCACGTACTAATATTAACGTCAGAACGGACATTTTTACACGACTGACAATACCTATGATTATCTTACCAACAGTTACATTGACGGTATTCTCGGAATCAATCTTAATTTGAGTCGTGCCTTCTGTTGACATCTCAGTTGTAGCTGTTGGTTCTATAAACATGGAAATAAGAAAACGTTTTATAGACAACACAAAACTTTAATCGAAACTATATATACATGTCATTAAAGTTTATATAAACAAATGTGAATGTATTTACTCTATAAACGACTGACAGATCTACACCCGAAGAACATGTACACATGTACACTTTCAATAATCAATATACAAATAAAATACAAAATTTTACCGACTAGCCTATCAAATATGATGAGCTAAGTCCCTAGATTGTAATAGACACTTATAGATTGTGGCGGGATTAAACTTTATTCAAGTCCCCAACATTTCCCAAAATCCTGGACAGCGGTGTAACGGCACAATTTAATGAAACTTTCATAAATCAGATGAAAGAGATCATCTATTCAGATAAGATATGCATATATATTGATAGATTTTATGAACAGAAAAATACTTGTAATCATGTATAATATGTTGATCTTTGCAGTTGATTAATTGTTTACCAGAGATCCGATCTGCCATCCCAATATTTTGCCATATCAAATGACTTCTGAATGGTGTTTTCAATTATGTTTTTCTCAGTTTTAACAATTTTTTATCTGTTTCATTTTATTCTACCTTGTATGGTGACTATGAAAGTAAAGATACAATCCATTCACGCACTATTATTAACGTCAGAACGGACATTTTTACACGACTAAACTAACAATACCTATGATTATCTTACCAACAGTTACATTGACGATATTCCCGGAATTAATCTTTTTTTGAGTTGTGTCTTCTGTTGACATCTCAGTTGTAGCTGTTGGTTCTATAAACATTGAAATAAGAAAACGTTTTATAGACAAGACAAAACTTTAATCGAAACTATATAAATATGTCTTTAACGTTTATATAAAACAAATGTGAATGTATTTACTCTATAAACGACTGACAGATCTTCACCCGAAGAACATGTACACATGTAGACTTTCAATAATCAATATACAAATTAATTCGATTTTACCGACTAGCCTATCAGATATGCTGAGCTAAGTCCCTATATTGTAATAGACACTTATAGATTGTGGCGGGATTAAACTTTATTCAAGGCCCCAACATTCCCCAAAATCATTGACAGCGGTGTAACAGTACAATTTAATGAAACTTTCATAAATCAGATGAAAGAGATCAACTATTCAGATAAGATATACATATATATTGATACCTTTCATGAACTGAAGATGACTTGTAATCATGTATAATATGTTGATCTTTGCAGTTGAAAAATTGTTTACCAGAGATCCGATATGCCACCCCAATATTTTGCCATATCAAATGACTTCTGAATGGTGTTTTCAGTTATGTTTTTTATCAGTTTAACAATTTTTTATCTGTTTTATTATATTCTACCTTATATGGTGTCTATGCAAGTAAAGATACAATCCATTCACGTGCTAGTATTAACGTCAGAACGGACATTTTTACACGACTAACAATACCTATGAATATCTTACCAACAGTTACATTGACGGTATTCTCGGAATCAATCTTAATTTGAGTCGTGCCTTCTGTTGACATCTCAGTTGTAGCCGTTGGTTCTATAAACATGCATGGAAATACGAAAACGTTTAATAGACAAGACAACACTTTAATCGAAACTATATAGACATGTCTTTGAAGTTTATATAAACAAATGTGAATGTATTTACTCTATAAACAACTGACAGATTTACACCCGAAGAACATGTACACATGTACACTTTCAATAATCAATATACAAATTAAATACAAAATTTTACCGACTAGCCTATCAAATATGCTGAGCTAAGTCCCTAGATTGTAATAGACACTTATAGATTGTGGCGGGATTAAACTTTATTCAAGGCCCAAACATTCCCCAAAATCCTGGACAGCGGTGTAACGGCACAATTAAATGAACCTTTCATAAATCAGATGAAAGAGATCATCTATTCCGATAAGATATGCATATATATTGATACCTTTTATGAACTGAAGATGACTTGTAATCATGTATAATATGTTGATCTTTGCAGTTGATAAATTGTTAACCAGAGATCCGATATGCCACCCTAATATTTTGCCATATCAAATGACTTTTAAATGGTGTTTTCAGTTATTTTTTTCTCAGTTTAACAATTTTTTATCTGTTTTATTATATTCTACCTTGTATGGTGTCTATGAAAAAAAAGATACAATCCATTCACGTACTAGTATTAACGTCAGAACGGACATTTTTACACGACTAACAATACCTATGAATATCTTACCAACAGTTATATTGACGGTATTCTCGGAATCAATCTTAATTTGAGTCGTTCCTTCTGTTGACATCTCAGTTGTAGCCGTTGGATCTATAAACATGGAAATAAGAAAACGTTTAAGAGGCTGTCCAAGTAAATATCAGGCAAATCCTATGATATGGGTGGCACACCATAATTTTTTTTCCACTGAATTTTTGGTTCCAATGCAATGTGTATATCATACAAAAGATATATATGTCAAAGATATTTTTAAATCAACGATGGATGGCTCAGAAGATAATTTTAAAGTTTACTAACAAGGTAACAAAATGACGAGTTATTTCCCCTTTTCAATGAATTTTCAGTGCTTTATTTGTATTTTTTTCCTCTTTATTTGTTGCAGTTAATAAAAAAAACAAAATTTAACTTTGAGAAAGAATGAATGTGCGATATGAAATAGATGAAAAAATTTGAAAACAAAATATGTCATGTGTCATCCACTGCCTGGTTTTTCCATGGACACCCTCTTAATAGACAAGACAAAACTTTAATCGAAACTATATAAGCATGGCATTAAAGTTTATATAAACAAATGTGAATGTATTTACTCAATAAACGACTGACAGATCTACACCCTAAGAACATGTACACATGTACACTTTCAATAATCAATATACAAATTAATTACAACATTTTACCGACTAGCCTTTAAAATATGCTGGACAGCAGTGTAACGGCACAGTTTAATGAAACTTTCAAAAATCAATTGAAAGAGATTAACTATTCAGATCAGATATGCAAATTTATTGATACCTTTTGTAAACTGAAGATGACTTGTAATCATGTATAATATGTTGATCTTTGCAGTTGATTAAAATTTTACCAGAGATCCGATCTGCTTCCCCAATAATTTGCCATATCAAATGACTTCTGAATGGTGTTTTCAATTATGTTTTTCTCAGTTTAACAATTTATTATCTGTTTTATTATATTCTACCTTGTATGGTGTCTTTAAAAGAAAAGGATACAATCCATTCACGTACTAGTATTAACGTCAGAACGGACATTTTTACACGACTAACAATACCTATGATTATCTTACCAACAGTTACATTGACGGTATTATCGGAATCAATCTTAATTTGAGTCGTGTCTTCTGTTGACATCTCAGTTGTAGCCGTTGGTTCTATAAACATGGAAATAAGAAAACGTTTTATAGACAACACAAAACTTTAATTGAAACTATATCAACATGTCATTAACTATTTAGATAAATAAAGGCAACAGTAGTATACCGCTGTTCAAAACTCATAAATCCATGGACAAAAAACAAAATCGGGGTAACAAACTAAAACTGAGGGAAACGCATTAAATATAAGAGGAGAACAACGACATAACGTTAAAATATAACACACACACAGAAACGGACTAAGCATTATATAAAATCCTATGAAAATAACAAATATAACATCAAAACCAAATACATGAATTTGGGATAGATAAGTACCGTGACACGTCTTATAGTAAACAAACGACACAACGGAAACACAACGTTAAAATGTTACACACACAGAAACGAACTATAATATAACAATGGCCATATTCCTGACTTGGTACAGGACATTTTTAAAGGAACAAATGTTGGGTTGAACCTGGTTTTGTGGCATGCCAAACCTCCCTCTTGTATGGCCATGTGAAATATAACATTAAAATGACAACACAACATTACAGGACTACAATATTCATAAATAGGAGAACACAATTGACAAATAAACACACAAATAATAGTAAACAAAAGGCAACAAGTTTTAAAAAAAAATTTAATACGCCAGAAGTGCATTTTGTCCACACAAGACTTACTAGTGACGTCCAGATACAAAAGTTTGAAAGCCGAAACAAGTACAAAGTTCAACAGCATCGAGGACCAACAATTAAAAAAAGTTGTGCCAAAAACGACCAGGGTTTTCTGTTAGGTACCAGAACATCCCAGATAAGATATACATATATACTGATACCTTTTATGAACTGAAGATGACTTGTAATCATGTATAATATGTTGATCTTTGCAGATGATTAATTGTTTACCAGAGATCCGATCTGCCACCCAAAACTTTTGCCATATCAAATGACTTCTGAATGGTGTTTTCAGTTATTTTTTTCTCAGTTTAACAATATTTTATCTGTTTTATTTTATTCTACCTTGTATGGTGTCTATGAAAGTAAAGATACAATCCATTCACGCACTATTATTAACGTCAGAACGGACATTTTTACACGACTAAACTAACAATACCTATGATTATCTTTCCAAAAGTTTTATTGACGGTATTCTCGGAATCAATCTTTTTTTGAGTCGTGCCTTCTGTTGACATCTCAGTTGTAGCTGTTGGTTCTATAAACATGGAAATAAGAAAACGTTTTATAGACAACACAAAACTTTAATCGAAACTATATAAACATGTCATTAAAGTTTATATAAACAAATGTGAATGTATTTACTCTATAAACGACTGACACATCTACACCCTAAGAACATGTACACTTTCAATAATCAATATACAAAACTAATATAAAATTTAACCGACTAGCCTATCAAATATGCTGAGCTAAGTCCCTATATTGTAATAGACACTTATAGATTGTGGCGGGATTAAACTTTATTCAAGGCCCAAACTTTCCCCAAAATCCTGGACAGCGGTGTAACGGCACAATTTAATGAAACTTTCATAAATTAATTGAAAGATGTTAACTATTCAGATCAGATATGCATATATATTGATACCTTTTGTGAACTAAAGATACTTGTACTCATGTATAATATGTTGATCTTTGCAGTTGATTAATTGTTTACCAGAGATCCGATCTGCCATCCCAATTTTTTGCCGTATGAAAAGACTTCTGAATGGTGTTTTCAATTATGTTTTTCTCAGTTTAAACAATTTTTTATCTGTTTTATTATATCCTACCTTGTATAGTGTCTATGAAAATAAAGATACAATCACGTTCTAGTTTTAACGTCAGAACGGACATTTATACACGACTAACAATACCTATGATTATCTTACCAACAGTTACATTGACGTTATTCTCGGAATCAATCTGTATTTGAGTCGTGTCTTCTGTTGACATCTCAGTTGTAGCCGTTGGTTCTATAAACATGGAAATAAGAAAACGTTTTATAGACAAGACAAAACTTTAATTGAAACTATATAAACATGTCATTAACGTTTATATAAACACATGTGAATGTATTTACTCTATAAACAACTGACAGATCTACACCCTAAGAACATGTACACCATGTACACTTTCAATAATCAATATACAAATTAAATACAAAGTTTTGCCGACTAGCCTATCAATTAGGCTGGGCTACACTCCCTAAATTGTAAAAGCCACATACAGATTTAGGCGGAAATTCCATATTCCTAAGGCATTTAAAATGTCCAAAAACTGGCATAGCGATGTAAAAGCACAATACAAAAAAATATTTAAAATTTAGTTGAAACGAGATTAAATTTTCAGATCAGCTATGAATATAAATTGATATATTTTCTGTGTTAAATATAACTTATAAATATGCATAATATGCCGATTTTTGCAATTGATTTTTTTTTATCATATATCAGATTTGCTTCCTATGATTATGCCTTATTGAAGGACCTCCTGATAGCGTTTTAAACAGCGTTTTCTAAGTTCAAAGACCTTTTGAACATTTTTGTTTGTTTGATATCTGGTATGGGTTTTATAGCAGTAAAGATAGCATCTATTTATGAGTGTTAAAGTCGAAATGAAAACTCGTCCATGACTAACAGTATCCATGATTATATGATAATCGTACCAACAGTTAGATCAACGCCCATCTCAGAAATAACCTCTTTTTGCTTTTGCGTCGTTCTTTCTGTTGATGATATCTCATTTGTAACTGTTGTTTCTATAATCGTGGAAATAGGACAACGTTCAATTAAAACAAGACTAAACAAACTTAAATCCCAACTTAATATGCAAGTATATAAGAATAGGTAAATAATGGTGAACTGTTGTACTGAATAAACGATTGAGAGATCTACACCCTTCAAACAATTACACTACGTACGCTTTTCATAATCAATATTCAAGTTGAATAAAACAAAATGCCGACTACATTATTAAGTATGCTGAACTACAGTCCCTGAATTATTACAGACACATAAAAATTGTGGCCGTAACAAGCTATTTTTAAGGTATCAACAATCTCCTGAATCTGCAGCTGGGACATCGGTGTAACGGTACAACATAAGAAAAACTTTTGAAAATCTGTTTATTAATAGAGATTAAATCTTCAGATCAAAGATGAACATACAATGAAATATTTCCTGTGTTAAAGATAACTTGTTATCATGTATAATATGTTGATTTTTGCAATTGTATTTTTTTTTATCAGATATCAGCTCTGCTTTCAATGGATATAACCCTATTAAAACACTTCCTGATAGCGTTTTGAATAGCATTTTCACAATTCAAAGACTTTTTGAACTTGTTTGTTTATTTTCTATTTGGTATGGGTTTTATTTCAGTAAAGATAGCATCTATTTATGAGTATAAAAGTCGAAACGAAGATTCTTTCACGACTAACAATATCCATAATCATCTCTCCAACAGTTAGATCGACGGTATTCTCTTTAATCTTTTTTTGTGTCGTTCCTTCTGTTGATATTATAGTTGTAACTGTTGGGTCTACAAACGTGATAATAACAATACATTTAAAGATTATCAGCTTAACAATATGAGCATGTGTTACAAAAGTGAAATCACTAAAATGTTGAACTCCGAGAAAAGTTCAAAACAGAAAATCCCTAATCAAATGGCGAAATCATAAGCTCAAACACATCAAAACAAATAGATAACAACAGTCATATTCCTGAATTTGTACATGTACATTCATTTTATTATGTAGAAAAGGGTGGTTTGAACCTGGTTTTATAGCTAGCTTAACTCGCTTGATAGACAGTCGCATCAAATTCCGTTATATTTAAAACGATGAATTGAAGACAACTCTGGTGGAGGTCTAACGACAAAACCTGAAACATTTACAGATACTTGTAAAAGAAAACATATATTATGGAACAATACATTTATTAAATATGAAAATAAAGCTTTAGTTTTAGAAACTTGGATTAAAAGCGATCTTATTTATGTAAATGATAGCAATGATGAAAAAGGAAGCATTTCACAAGACATCATTTTTAATAAACTAAAAGATAAATCCAACAGAATAGCTGATATTTATTTTGTAAAGAAATCAATACCAAAAGACTGGGCAGCAATCTAAAAGTCGGAAAATTCTATAAATGTACTGTCACAGTGTGGGAACGGAACTATATGGTTATGGAATACTTTGGTCACTTGCAACAATAACAAGTTGATAAATGTAAAGTGTGACGAACTCAAATAGTTACTAGACAACGTTTCTGCATCAAGTTTTGGTAATCTTTACATTCTATATGTAAAAACAAACCAATAAAATAATAAAACCGGATAGGCATCCTAATGTTTTCATTAGAATGGTTGGGATTCGAGTAAATCGATCAAAAATGTCACGGAGCAGCGATCAAAAATGTTAAATAAACATCTTAAACCCCATCGTTACTACCAGAATTTTCACATGTACCTTTTTTGATATATAGTCTTACCGGTCTGAAAGTTTAAAAGTCATTGTCCGAGTAGAAACCGAAATATTTTCATTTTCTCAATGTCGTATATTTTAAATGACTGTACAATCGCTTGCAAGTTTACTGTACAATCACTCGGAGCTTTCCTATACAATCACTTGGAGCTTTCCTAAGTCAAATTTATTAAATACATTACATAATTCGTTTCATTGGTTGTTCCTTGTCTGTCCTATTATATTTATCTACGGTATTTGAAATGAAAATGAGCATGGATTTAGTCATTTTGCTGATTAATAAAGATAGTGAACAATTTATCACGGACACATTTCTAAAGGTGTCAATATTAGAGAGAAAATCAACATTCAAACAATAAGCATACAAGACAAAATAAAAGGACAGTTCAAATGTAAAGATATCACTAATAAAATTGTGCTCGTACAAAAATGAATAATCAAAAATATGACTAGGTGCTCCGGAAGGGTAAGAATATTTTGAAGTTATTTATCCCAAAAGGTTAAAAACATATATATATATATATATACGTATATTAACAATAAAACAAAGAATGTTTCAGTAGAGCTTTCCTGGTCTAGTTAAATGCAAACGTTTGGCAAACAAAAACTGAAAGGAAGTAGAAATATCTCAATTGACTTGATTTGTTTTACGTGAATTAATTTTTTTTAAATTTCTATATAAAAACTTGCTTAGCACTGATTTTTTTGGGGGGATTCAGTTTAAATTAACGACGCAAATGTCATAAAAATTATTTGTTATCGTCATACTTTCGTTATGTATAGCATTTAGGTAAAACATATTGTATTTGAAATATATGTAACAGAAAATACGATTGCAACTATATACAAAGGGATTCAGAATAATGTTGTTCTCATATCAATCTCCATGTTTAAAGAGCAAAGCAAATGATTGTTTTTAAATGGTTAAGCCATGTCATTTTGATATGCATTCCAAGGGTGCTCCAAATCTGAGATAAAGAGGAATCATTTTTTCACCAAAAAGCAAATTGATATTTTAACGGAATATAAAATTCTAGTGTTTATGTTTTAAGAAATATGAATAATTATGACACTCAAGTAGGAAATTTTTACGAATATCTAGTCTGCAACATTTATGAACAGTTAATAATTTCAATGAAATTTATGGCATACTTATAAATGTTCTATAAATCTACTGTAATCCAATTATATTTGAAGGTTTTATTTTGTATTAATGGATGTAGTCTGCATTAGAGGATCTGTTATGCGGGGGAGATTGTTCTAGTGGTGTAAACCCCCCTTTTTCAATTTTATTTTATTTTTTAAACTTTTCATGGTGTTCCATGGTTTGGATCACCCTTTGTTCAGAAAGACTGGATCGACAGGTCTGTTATCGTCCATGATAGTTTTACATGATTAACTAATCATTCAATTGATTTTTAATAGTTTGGTGTTGTGTTGTGCTGTATCACCAGTCCCGGTTTTTCGGAGGACTGAGAGCCCACTAACATATTTCAACCCGACACTTTCTTTGTGTGTGTATCCCAAGTCAGGAGCCTGAAGTTCAGTGGTTGCCGTTCGTTCGTATCTGTCATTATATGTTTTTTTCGGAAAGTATTTTATTATGAATTAAGCCGTCAGTTTTTGAAATTTAATTGTTAAATATTTTTAATGTCGGTACCTTTTATATCCGATTATAACTGATTACATCCACTTCATTTGAACTCTGTGATTAGTTGTCTTTCTCATTGGTAATTATACCACATCTCCTTATTTTCTTATTGAAAATTGAAATATTTGTATTTTTATCCATCTGATGACTTAACCTTTTTTCAACTGATTTTTATAGTTCGTTCTTATAATGTACTGATACAACACTGTCCCAGGTTAGGGGGTTAGGATCCAGCTAACATGTTTAAACCCGCAATATTCTGTATGTATGTGATTGTCCAAAGTCAGGAGCCTATAATTCAGTGGTTGTCGTTGTTTATGTGTTACATATTTATTTTTCGTTCATTTTTTTGTACATAAAGTAGGCAGCTAGTTTTCTCGTTTGAAATGTTTACATTGTCATTTCTGGGCCTTTTATAGCTGAATATGCGGTATGGGCTTTGCTCATTGTTGAAGGCCGTACGGTGACCTATAGTTGTTAATGTCTGTGTCATTTGGTCTCTTGTGGACAGTTGTATCGTTGGCAACCATACCACATCTTCTTTTTTATATTTGACAAAATGTTGTTCGAACTCAAAAAAACTGTGTAATATTGCTGTTCATTATGAAGAAATTTATGAAATATAAGAATTTTGTGTTTTCTTTGTCATTTCGATAAAAACTTACATCCTTATCATTGATACATTTTATCATTAAGAGAGCTGTGTACCACTAGTAGCAAAGCTTGGTTTAATCCACCATTTTCTACATAGAAAAATGCCTGTATCAAGTCAGGAATATGACAGTTGTTGTCAGACAATTACGCCACATCTTCTTATTTTTATATCAAGCTTATTGACTTATATGTGTATTTTCTTTGTTTTGCAAATAGCTTCCACAATTTCACATTCAAATGCCTTTAGAATATCCCGACACTCTGCAGGAATATTCTTTGTTGTACTGTTAATATAAGTATATATATAACCAGATGCTCCGCAGGGCGTAGCTTTATACGACCGCAGAGGTTGAACCCTGAACGGTTGGGGCAAGTATGGACACAACATTCAAGCTGGATTCAGCTCTAAATTTGGATTGTGATTAAATAGTTGACACAGCATAGGTTTCTGACACAGAATGAATGTGTTCTAATGAACTTGAAATTTTTGTTTTCTCTTAGAGCAATTCACTATGCTGTTGAATATTAATCCTCTCAAAAAAATGTTTGAAGAAATTTTCTTTTTTATTTATGAAATTTCAAATGAGAAAAATTGAACCCAATTTTTTTAATCACATCCCCCTTTCACTTATTCCAAAACTAATCTCAATTAAAATTTCTAATGGAGTTTGCAACAATAACTACTCATTTAAATACATCATAAAATATTAAGATGTAAAAAAACTGCTTGTTATCACTGAATGGTAAAGATTATTTTAATTTATCAGTTGGTAGTAAAAAGTGAATATACATTGTATATTGTATATAACAAAGATTTAAGTAAATTCTGGACAAAGAAAGATAACTCCAATTAAAAAAAATCTTGCTATTGCACAATATTTTGCAATTAGATATTTCTTGCTTACTATTCTGGACAAAGAAAGATAACTCTAATTAAAAAAAAAATTGCTATTTCACAATATTGTGCAATTAGATATTTCTTGCCATTGCGCCATACTGTGCAATTGAAAAGACTTGCTATTGCACAATACTTAATATAATAATTTTAGATCCTGATTTGGACCAACTTGAAAACTGGGCCCATAATAAAAAATCTAAGTACATTTTTGGATTCAGCATATCAAAGAACCCCAAGATTTCAATTTTTGTTAAAATCAGACTTAGTTTAATTTTGGACCCTTTGGACTTTAGTGTAGACCAATTTGAAAACAGGACCAAAAATGAAGAATCTACATACACAGTTAGATTTGGTATATCAAAGAACCCCATTTATTCAATTTTTGATGAAATCAAACAAAGTTTAATTTTGGACCCCGATTTGAACCAACTTGAAAACTGGGCCAATAATCAAGAATCTAAGTACATTTTTAGATTCAGCATATCAAAGAACCTAACTGATTCATTTTTTGTTAAAATCAAACTAAGTTTAATTTTGGACCCTTTGGACCTTAATGTAGACCAATTTGAAAACGGGACCAAAAGTTAAGAATCTACATACACAGTCATGACAGTTAGATTCGGCATATCAAAGAACCCCAATTATTCAATTTTGATGAAATCAAACAAAGTTTAATTTTGGACCCTTTGGGCCCCTTATTCTGTTGGGACCAAAACTCCCAAAATCAATACCAACCTTCCTATTATGGTCATAAACCTTGTGTTTAAATTTCATAGATTTCTTTTTACTTATACTAACGTTATGGTGCGAAAACCAAGAAAAATGCTTATTTGGGTCCCTTTTTGGCCCCTTATTCCTAAACTGTTGGGACCTAAACTCCCAAAATCAATACCAACCTTCCTTTTTTAGTCATTAACATTGTGTTTAAATTTCATTGATTTCTATTTACTTAAACTAAAGTTATTGTGCGAAAACCAAGAATAATGCTTATTTGGGCCCTTTTTTGGCCCTAATTCCTAAACTGTTGAAACCAAAACTCCCAAAATCAATCCCAACCGTTCTTTTGTGGTCATAAACCTTGTGTCAAAATTTCATAGATTTCTATTAACTTAAACTAAAGTTATAGTGCGAAAACCAAGAAAATGCTTATTTGGGCCCTTTTTGGCCCCTAATTCCTAAAATGTTGGGACCAAAACTCCCAAAATCAATACCAACCTTCCTTTTGTGGTCATAAACCTTGTGTTGAAATTTCATAGATTTCCATTCACTTTTACTAAAGTTAGAGTGCGAAAACTAAAAGTATTCGGACGACGACGACGACGCAGACGACGACGACGACGCCAACGTGATCGCAATATACGACGAAAATTTTTTCAAATTTTGCGGTCGTATAAAAATGTAAACTGTTGGGATAAATAAGTTAAGTAAATTTCTTAATATCATTACTCTTCGAGAGCACCTAGTCGTCTTTTTGATTATTCATTTTTGTACGAGCACATTTTTATACGCTGATTTTATCTCTGATACCATAGATGAATATAATAGGGCAGACAAGGAACAACCAATAAAACGCATATGTAATGTATTTAATGAATTTGGCTAAGGAAAGCTCCGAGTGTGTGTACAGTGAACTTGCAAGCGATTGTACAGTCAGTTAACATATACGACATTGATAAAATGAATGTATTTGGGTTTCTACTCGGATAATGACTTTTAAACTTTTAGACAGGTAAGACTATAAATCAGAATAGGTACATGTGAAAACTCTGGTAGTAACGATGGGTTTGTCGATGTCTATCTAACATTTTTGATCGCTGCTCCGTAACAGGTTTGATAGATTTATTCGGAGCCCCAACATTCTAAGGAAAACTTTTGGACGCATATGTCGTTTTTATTATTTGATTTGTTTATATTTACATATAGAATGTTTTGATTACCAAAACATGAAGCAGAAACGGTATGTAGTAACTATTTTTTCATCAAAATTTCCATCATTCAACTTGTTATTGTTGCAAATGACAGTCTACCGAATGACCAAAGTATTACATAACCGTACTGTTCCGTTCCCACACTGTGACTGTTAATATAAAATGAAACCAATTTAGATGGAAAGGTTTATTTTTACAATTAGAATCACTATCCAACCAACTTTTATATAAAACTTAAAAAAAATGAGCCAGCTATTTTACATGTACTCCAAAAAATGGCTGTGTATACTTAATATAGATGATGTGTTATATCAAATAATTTTTATTGATTTTTATTTAGATATCTAAACGGAAATAATCTTAATTTTTTAAATGAAATTACTACAATATACTTTACCCACAAAGAAACTTTTATTCAGGTGGAAAATTGTAAACAATATTTTTTGTAATTTCTTTTACACAAAAAGAAGATTATAATGATCATTTCTTTATATTGTGCATTCAGAACATTTTTGGAATAAAATAAAAGAAATCTTAAAGAAGATTAAAATTACTTTTGAGACAAAATTAAGACATTCGGTTTTTGGATATAAAAATACTCACAAAGAATATTTTGATTACTTTTTTTTTTACAATTGTTGGTTTTCTCAATTTTTCTAAATGATTTCACTTGTATGTTTGACAATCAAAAGCAATGGTTTAGCAAACATTAGAAAACAAATGAACAATCAATATGAGTGATATTTGTTTGATGTTATATGAATTTTACAACTACATGTAAGTGATAAGTGAAATGCAACACGGAACATCAGAGGAGTAGCTTTGACTCCTGATGGATATAGTAACAAGCCAATTACAAATTTAATTCTGTTGTTAAATAAAAGACGTTTTTGGAAATTATTTTTGTGTTTGTAATTGTATGGTTTCTATGCAAGTAACAATAACAAGAAAAACAATAATCACAATCAGAAGTGAAATTTTGCAGATCGAGATTACCATTATATATGATTATCTTACCGACGGAATTCTCAGAATCAATCTTTATTTCAGTCGTTATTTCCATTAATATCTCAGTTGTAACTTGTTGGCCTGTAAACGTTAAAAACACTAAGACTCAGAAAAACGAGACAAAACTTTATGTTTAACTTTGAATATATATATACGATCCCTAACATAACCGAACAGACATTAATTGTCGAAATCCGGATATGGTGAACAAATTGTAGTACCTCATGTTTTTGGATTACCATCTTTGTCGCAAGTTTATTGTTTTCTCTTTGGTACTAAATTAATTTAATGATACACTTTGTTATATCTTGTGATCAATTTATTTGGCAATCGTTAAAGGTAGTCAGCAGGGTTTAAGATAATCAGTTGTTAGACCTGTTAGTCAAATATGTTTTGGTTAAAATATACTTTTTTGGTCTTTTGGAAAATGTTGTTTGTGCTGGTATTTAGACCCCTCTACAAAGAAATTTGTTTAACATGCACACGTATAAAAATTGCGGTTTTTTTATCCAACGCAATCATAGGTTTGAAGGTAGTTTTCAATTTAGACTTATTTTATATTTTTTCGATTGGGCTCGTATCATATTTTCCCTCCGGTTTATATGATCCGTTCATCCTATTTTGACTCTTTAAAATTCAAGAGTCTATCCTTAATTGAGATAAATTATATGGCCTTCCAAACACCGTTTTGAACCCTAACATTACTGAACAGACATTAATTGTCGAAATCCGGATCTGGTGTACAAATCTGAGCACCTTATGTTTGTGGTATAACATCTTTGTCGCTAGTTTATTGTTTTCGGTTTAGTATTACATTAATATGAAGATCCATTTTGTTACATCTTTTGATCAATTTATTTGGCAATCAGCAGGTATAAAGAACATCAGTTGTTCAAACTGTTCATCAATAAACTCATTATAGATACCAGGATTAAATTTTGTATTTACGCCAGATGCGCGTTTCGTTCACAAATGACTTACTAGTGACGCTCGAATCCAAAAAAAGTTTTAAAAACCAAATAAAGTACGAAGTTGAAGAGCATTGCGAACCAAAATTCCGAAAAGGTTTGCCATATCCAGCTAAGGTAATCTCATCCTGAGGTAGAGAAGCATAATACAGCTTTTGGTTACCGGGTGTTAACTTTCCTCGTCAGTTTCTATCTAGCGTCGTTACACAGTACATGATATATCAGGCATAAAGATAGATATAACTAGCTTATAAGTACGTCTAAACCAGTGACAACTCTACGACAGATTTTAACCATTGATCAGTGATGGTGATACAAGGCTGAAAACACATTCTGATTATAATTTGGACATTATTTCTGACTTGATTCATGCATTTTCTTATGTGGAAATAGGTTATTTATACCTGGTCTTATAGCAAGCTAAACCTCCCACTTGTTTGAGAGTTGAATAAAATTTCATTATATTAACATCAATGTGTGAACAAAGCAAACCCATTAAAGGTGAAAATATCGAAAATAAAGGTAAAACAGTCAACCTTGTGTTATAATCCAATTCACTATAAAACAAAAAATATGTCAACAAAGAAAAACAAAAAGGTACATTTATAGACAAAGCACATAAGTAAAGACGAAATACAAGAAAACATAAGGATATGAAGAATATTTTGAATTTTGCAACCAACAAATTGCTTTAAGGAATGACAGGTTAATTTGAGGAAAATTATGTATTACTCCGTGTTGCAGTTAACGAGTTCAAATTTTTCTAACATCATTTTGTTACAGATTCTTGTAGAACTATATGTCTAAGTCATCAAATACTACTTGTTTATATGTTGATTCAATTGGTTAATTTATGGAAAGACCTGGGATCGATTACATGGCAAAGTAATTAACTACATTTCAATTACATTAACTACATCACAATTACAATGATTTTCAAATGTAATTAATTGCATTACAATTACATTGCCAATGTAATTAATTAAAGCGTTAAAATAATAGCCATCTGCACATATGTTAAGTAACATATCAATATGATTTTGTTTTAAAAGGCATTGCTTTTGGCATTTTAATCAAGGGGAAAATGTCTTATTTAAATTATAAGGTAAGTGAAGGGAATCACCTGAAACTAAGATTATTATTAATTGATTGAACAACAAATTTACAAATTGTATTGATTAAATTGGCATTGGTTTTTTTTTTTAATTTTAAGATTTTTTATGTAAACATGTGAAAAAATACTGAATTCAATACAGACAAAGATTAAGGTTCATCATAACCTTTTGGCTAAAATGGCCGTATTTACACCCCAAATTTTACTCTGAGTGCAGACTAACCTATACACCTGCAACAGTTTTAAGGGATGGCAGGAACTAGATATATAAATTTTAAATGCTTTTTATGTTTCAGAAAATTATAAACTTTTCTAGATTTTGCTATCCATTTTTTTTTGTTCCTGCAGAAGGTGCAAAAAATAACTAAGTAGCGAAAACGATTGAGAAGCTCCCCTCATATAATCAATGTTGTGAGTAGTATTGATTTAAATGGACAATAGATGGACAATAGACACCTGTAAACAATAGGTTATTTAACAGGTTTAAACTGTGTAACTGAGTGGACCGTATCAAATGAAACTCGGGTGTTTGTTTATTTTGCTATCTTCTGCAGACTGGAAAAAAATGAACATCAAAATCCAGGTAAGTTTTTAATTTTCTGAAACGTAGACTTCATATAACTTTTATATATCTAGTTCCTGCCATGCCTTAAAACTTTCCTGGATGTACCAGTTTGTCTGTACTCATAGTAATTTTGGAGGTGTAAACACGGCCATATTTTTCAATTCCTTATGATGAACCTTAATATACAAGCTTTAATAAATAATGCAATATCTTGAAGAATGTAATATGTTTTGCATTATGGTGTTTAAAAAGTATTAGGAAAATAAAAGAGCCAAGTCCTAAATGAAGGGAAATAGAATACAAGTTGCATCAGAAGAGTCAAAATGTTTTTAATTTCCATGCAACTATTTTAATGTCATTCAAAGTAATTAAAAAGTAATTCATAATTACTGATTTATGTATAGTAATTTCTTTCAGACCGATAGGTTCTTCTTACGAAGAATATACCCGGACGAAACCATGTTTCATTAACGGGAAACTTAATACAAAAATTTATGATAAAAGAGATGATTTTTCATTTCCTATCGTTAATTATCCATTTTTAGATGGTGACGTTCATTTGTCACCATCTTATGGTGTTTATATATCTCAACTTGTACGATTCGCTCGTGTATGTACCAACGTGTTAGATTTAAGCGAAAGAATTTATATATTACTGAAAAATTATCACACCAGGGTTTTCGATATCACAAACTAGTCAAAACATTTACTAAATTTTATCATCGGTATAAGGATATAATTCGTAAATATAACTCAACATGCAGCCATCTTATACGTTCAGGTATTTCACATCCAATATTTTATGGTAATATTCTTTAGAAAGCATAAAAATGTCAGTATTCACCTCAAAAGCTTACAAAAACTTTAAACAGACTTATTAAGAAGGGATATAGTTACGATATAGTTACGTTACCGTTGTTAGGTCATTAAAGATTGCATATTTTGGCTTTAATATTGATTCACTTATAGGGTCTTTGCACCGGAACAGTTGTTGGCATGGCACGGTAATGTTCTTCTTAAATATTTTATGATAGTAGGATACTAAACCCCTAACGGGAGGGATTGTGTCTGATATTCATATGATGAAGACATAATCTTTCAATTAGTTTAATTGAGATCTGGAGCTGGCATGACAGTTAACTGCTAGAAGTCTGTTGTTATATATGTATTATTGTCATTTTGTTTATTTTCTTTTGTTAAATCTTTTGACATCGGACTCGGACTTCTCTTGAACTGAATTTTAATGTGCGTATTGTTATGCGTTTACTTTTGTACGTTGGCCAGAGGTATAGGGAAGGGTTGAGATCTCATAGACATGTTTAACCCCGCCGCAATTTTGCGCCTGTCCCAAGTCAGGAGCCTCTGGCCTTTGTTAGTCTTGTATGATTTTTAATAATAGATTCTTGTGTGTAATTCGGAGTTTATTATGACGTCCATAATCACTGAACTAACATATGTTTTAAGGGGCCAGCTGAAGGACGCCTCCGGGTCTGGGAATTTCTCGCTACATTGAAGACCCATTGGTGGCCTTCGGCTGTTGTCTGCTCTATGGTCGGGTTGTTTTCACTTTAACACATTCCCCATTTCCTTTTTCAAGGCCTGTGTGAGGTCATTATTTTCTTGTTAAATATGCAAACTATAATTTACATTTAATTCGTTTGATGATAAGTTGTTTCCAATTAGATAATTAATTTTTTAAAGTTCAATCTTTGATAGGTTTATCAAAAAATCGACATTGGCGCGCATTTTAACTTTGGAAAAAAGTTATGTTAAGTTTTGTTAATTTATCGCTACAAAGGTACATTATCATACATGAGAGATTAATTTTAATGTAAAAAAAATAATTAATAACACTTATAAAAACAAGCCAGATTTAACACATTTGTGTGTAGGATTTTGAAAATCTTATTGAATCACTGAATAGGACATCATGCTGACATACTTGTATTGATATTCGTTGTCGTGTAATATGTAATATGCACTGTTCGGTGTGAGCCACGGGTCCGTGTTGAAGACCGTTCCTTGACCTATACTGGTCTACTTTTTATAATTGTGACTTGGATGAAAAGTTTTCTCATTGACACTCATACCACATCTTCCTATATCTATGTATCACGATTCCGTGCTCTCTTGTGAGTTCCTAACTTTTTACATCTATACATATACCTTTTACCCTATCAAATGATCAACTGATACGTATACAATATTCTTATATTCTAACTTATAACAGCCACGTATATTTATATGGGGTAGGGGGAGTCATGATATATTTAAATTATTCTCTAAAATTCATTCGTTGAAAATTGTCGGGGTATCAAGATTGGCCAAAGAAAGACTGCCCGTATCGTCCTGACAACCTCGGTGTGTTCTACGACAAGAAAAACCTTTAGATATGCATTATATATAACTTATAATGACTTCACTTTTCAGCTAACAAGCAAGCTAACCAATGTTTCTACCTTTCCCTACACACTCAATGCAATCGCATGAAAATAAAACAATGTCTTTAATGGTAATCACTTAAGAAGATTTGTCTAGTTTTTGTATTTGCATCAGAAGAGAAATACAGGTATGTGATTCTCTTGTCATAGCAAGTCATTTAATTTGTATAACTATATCACAAATTACATGTTGACACTTTCATGATGAAGCCTCATAGTTGATATATATGGTGACAAAGGTCTTAGTTTTAAAAGTTAAAAACATTGCTGTAACAAACAAGCGAGTTGACACGGGTTCCATCTCAAATGAAATGATTTATTTTGCTACTTCCCTTTAGTGTATTCTGTAAAACCTTAAACCTATCTAATAAGAGAAAGTGCATATATGTGGCATCACCATTGCGTAACTAATGTGTATCCTTTGTGAGTCAATGTCAGTAACATGTTCAAGCATCATTAATTAGAAATAAATTTTAAATAAAACGTATAGCGCATCAAATTTACATCACGATCCTATAAACTGCTTGACAAATATTGTTTAAGACTTTGTGAGGCTTTTATACGTCGTCCTGTTTTCAGGCTGTTGTCGTACATGACAGGTCATCTCATCAGTTGATTAGATTGCAACAAAAAATTCATGCATTTTACATTGATTCTTTCCAGTTTTGATCCTTTTGCAAATCTGGATAAACGTTTTATTATGTTATTTATCATCAAATATGATGATTTGAGTCAAATAAGTGATCATGATTTTGACAAACGCCCCCTTCAGATTTTGAAATGCAACGTCGCTAGAATATCTTCCGGAGTACCGTAGCCGAATCCATATTCATGGCATTATATATTGAATACAATCTTATTCATTGTTACGTTTGCCTGACTCTTATAAAATAGCATAATGCTATTGAAATAGTAAAACTAATTTGTAGTTTGTCACCAGAATTATTTTTCTCTAAATCTATTTGACACTACGAGGACACTACTGTTGCCTTTATTTATATAGTTTCTAAAATTTGATACAAATTGAGATATAAATGAATTGTATCCTACAAAATCAATATGCATTGCATCATATATTATAATAATAATACAATCATTGTAATTATAACTAGCTGATCAGATATTGTAACGCTTCTGAAAAAGCTACACTAACAATTCAAAAGTTATCTACAGATGATATTTTAGATTCATTGATCATTGAGAGAAATTATGACGTAATGCATTTATGAGAATTCGTGATAATACTAAAACAGGACACCGAAAAAGGTATCCGATAAAATGCATTACTTAATTTTCACTTACATTAAAAATCAATTGCAGCTATGATTACATTTTAAACTGACCAAGATCTGGTAACTTCAGAATAAATGTTTGGAAATTTTTATTTCGATAAAAATGATTAATTACTGAGAAAGAAATTTATATTTTTGCTAGAGTTATTATTTTTCTGTTCCTAAGGAATTTATTTATTTAAATGCTATATTCTTTTCGTCATACTGAATTTGTCATATTTTTTTTTTATTGGTTTGTTAGTTGAATTCTACTTACTTTCGTTTACCTGTTAAATTACATACCTTTTTACATCACTCAAAGATTTGCTTTCACACGGTAAACACTTAGTTCTTATTATATATTATTTTTGAAATTTGAGTTGAAGCGTCGATCAACACATTTTGGTAGTTTTGAGAACATTTTTAACCCGCCCACCCGTGCCCATTTTTACTTTTGGGTATTTCAATATTTTCTCTACTGGTTTATGGTTAATTCTTATGTATTAACAATTTTTGAATTTCTATATTGGTCATTCTTAAATTTGTTTATTGAATAGTATTGAACTATTGTGTTGTGTGAATTCATTTCATTAGCCTAATAAATGTTTTTATTGTATTTGTTGTTTCATGTTTTTGAAAGTAATTCTAACAAGATGTTTCAAAAATACATGTTTACTGGATTGCCTTCCTTCGTACCATAGAAAAACATATTATGGCAGTTCATATTGTAATTGTACTTCGTTTATTGTGACTTTGATCAATATCAATAAATATCATAATGCATCGGAAAAATACACATCAATCATTATCTCTAGAATCATGAATAATCGATTTTAAATACATGATTCATTGAGACAAATGTAAATTTGAGCATTTTTCTAGTAGAGATGTAGAATGTACTGATACTAGACATAGGAAATTGAATTACCGGAAATGCACTATTTACTAGTTGATTGAGAAACAAATAAAAGAATATTTAAATTTTTAATTGACCAAATGCTTAACAGATTTTAAAGTATGTCCATGTTATGATTTTATTTAATAAGAGTTTAATTGGACAATCTCCTTTGGAAAAAAATAAAAGTATGTAATGGTGTGTAACTTAATTTCAATACAAGGTTATTTAAATGAATAATCAACTTTTATCTGTATGTTTTCTCTTTCATAAGCTAAGTATTTGTCACTTTCCTGTTATATGAATGATTTTTTACATTAAGGTTCAGTCTTGTTATTGACTGCTCAATAGACTTAGAGGCAAAAGAGCTGATCTTTGAAAATAAAAAATATAAATTCTACATAGGAAAACAATTCATGTTTAGATCTTGCATGTAGTAATGCGAAATTGTGATTTAATCGGGGGAAAGTGGACATGCCACGAAGAAAAGTTATGTAACCCTGAAGTCAAAACTATTTTTTATACTTTTTATTTGTTGTTTTTGTAGGCCGCGCTACTTCGAGGAAACATGATATCCTACCACTTTTCTTGATTTATGTCCCCCAAAAAATGCAACATTTTTTTAATTCATATATATGTTTTAATTCAGCAAAAACTTTAAACTAACAGAAAGAATTCAGTCCAGAAAAAAATTTAAAAAACAACTGGACTATTTTCTCCCTGTTTCGATCTTCGCCGTAACTGAAATTGTAATACAAGACTGGTACATATAACTTTAATGACATGTCTTTAAAAAAATCATTTATTCTGTTTCATTTGGTAGCCATATTTGAGCATTAAAAATGCCCTTTAAAGTTGTAGTATCAAATATAATCCGATTATTAAATAATACCCTTCTCTGTAACATGGCAAAATTGGGAAGTAAGTCATGCCTATTAAATGATCTGTAAATTTCATTCTAGTCTATCTTTATGAATGTTCACTAATTATTCAGATATTGTATGCTAGAAGAGTATTCTATTATTTTAATTTTTTGCTACTTTTATTGAACCACATTCAATATTTTATCCCTCCCCCTTTTTTCAATGAAATCTATCCAAGTGGGCCTTTGGTTTCAGCCAAATTGAAAACAACCACAATTTTTTTTTGGAAGACTTTGTTGCAATACGACTATTTAAAGACAAGAAAGACTATAACTTTCTCTTTTTTAACTACACATGTCCCCAAACTGTACTTCACACCCTCATGAATATCACATTTGCAATAATATCTAAGAATAAACAAAGTGAATACTCCAGTTTGTGTTTTTGGTATTACTATTGACCACTTGTCACAACTAAGTACGAAAATCCTTGTCATCATGGAAAGTATAAAATAAAAACTACTTTTTGAACAAGTTTTTAAACTAAATATCGAATTTTCAATTAAACATGCAGTGTCGCACCCAGGAAAAACAGTCATATATGCTGATAAAGTGAAAAGTTTGTAAAACATCTGTTCACCAAAAACCATATTCTACCTGAATGTCAACAATTGAGTCATTAAAATAATAACCCAAAGGAAAAAAATACTTTTGTATGTAGCTGTTTATTCAACTTTACTTTGCTTTTCAGGAAGATACCAAGACCTTGTTGATAAATATTCCGTATCAACTTCTCAAATAATACACGATGGTCTTGGTATATAGATTCTTCGTACTGATGTTGTTTATCACCTTAACAACGTGTTTTATAGTTCTTTCATTTGTCTTTGTTCTATTATTAATATTACTTTTACTGTTGAATGGTTTCATGTGATATCCGTTTCACGTGGCTCGGTACTTATACATCTCGTCAATGTGTTTGTATTGGCTTTCAATTTTTTGTGGTTTGTTTTGTATTTGCGACTTTATGTATTTCTTTTGTTCTCATAACGTGACTCTGTACTTTAAAAAGATCCCGTCAGTATTATATTGTTCTATTATATGTCATTATGATATATTTCTATTATGAATTACAATATACGTTGAACCACAAACGTCAAAATCATTCAATCGCGTAGTGGAATTAACTATTTTTGGATTCTTATAAATTCTATATATAACTTTTGGACTAGTTTAAATCTCGGTCTATTTCTTAAATTTATTCTTACATACTTTTGATTTTTTAACCCTGTATGCTAATATTCCCATGAAAATTTTAAAATTGTTTGTACGCACATTGAACGACAAATTTATGTGACGTATAAAATTTTCTGACGTCAGACACTCAAATCAATAAATGTGTTCGTAGATAGTAGATGTTTTTGTGTTCTGTTAAATTGTTCCTTTTAAAATTGTTAAACGATGATGACTGGTGTACCCATATTTTGACTATTATATTTATTGTGTCTGTTTATTTAACGCATCAATGTAAAAATATCGGAAATTGATGAGACTGTCATTAAAGTGAGAGGGTTAGCGCTATAGAACCAGGTTTAATCCACCATTTTCTACATTTGAAAATGCCTGTATCAAGTCAGGAATATGACAGTTTTTGTCCATTCGTTTTTGATGCGTTTTGTTATTTGATTTTGCCATGTAATTATGGACTTTCCCATTGATCTTCCTCTAAGTTCAGTATTTTTGTGATTTTACTTTTTTCAACGAAACTTCACAACTAGACTTTTCATCAAAAGAGGAAGAAGAAACAAATTTTAATTGAAAATCATGTATGTTATACTACAAGAATTCCAATTTACCCCCAAACTGTTGTGCTCTATATCTTTTTCTACTTTTGAATGGTGTCTTGTATTAAAAAAAATCATAACCAATACATAATTTCATTTTTTTTTCAGTGTAACTTGATACCCCATGATTTTTATTTCTTAAAAAAAACCTTAAATCATGATTTTTTTGTCATTCTGGGCACATATAAGGTTTACCTCATTTACAGAGATAGGAAACAGATGAAAAATGCGTTCAATATGTTTTATATGATTTTATGGTATATTGTGTTAAGCTACATGTTATCAAATACGGTATATGTCTTACAGGGAGGACAAAGCAAACTTTTCTTTTCAATGTCTGTATACATTTAAAATAAGGAGGTTTTAGTTTTTTTTATACTTAGTTACTTCAACAGCGAGAATATCAAGCGTGCCCGCCAGGTCAAGCTGATAAATTCGGTATAAAAAAAAAGGAAATACAATTATGATTTTTATCGGCAATTTGTCATAAAATTTTGATTTGTCAATGAAAATATCAAATAAATAGAGATTAGTAACAAAATGTTGTGATAGTACATCGGTTGTAAAATGTAGACAAGTGAATTGCATCGATAAGTTGACTCGGATGGACATGCACACGCAATTTACGTACTCATGTGCGACGTAAAAGGATAAAACAATAACTTTTAAGAGATTTTTTAAAAATCTAAATATTTGTTCATGGACACTTAATTGCTTCCCTTACAATAACATTGTGTAATAAATACCTTTTTATGATCTTTGATTTATTTGAGCTCACACCATATTGTGTTTGAATTTTGTAAAAGATTTAAGGTTCAAAGCTTTATGTTAAAATGTCAGAAATACGTATTTATACATCTGCCAAGGTTATTCTCATAAACAATATAGTATGTGCTAAAATATAGTTGTAATAAAATCAGATTAGTTTATTATGCATGGTGTTATATACAAACATAAAATACAAAGACAACGAAACTAAATTTAATACAATCAGCTATTGACAAAATGGTTTGTTTTCATAGATATTAAGATTATAACACAATGTCGACTGCTGTACCCTCAATTTTGACATTCTTACCTATTATGTCAGTTTGTTTTACCCACTCTTGTCAATATAATGGAATTTGATGCCACTGTCATCCAAGTGAGAGGTTTAGTCACCTATATTTTCTGAATTTACAGTATATAATTACCGATACAATGGTCACAGTATGCATGTATAATGTAAACGTCGATTAAATGTTCAGTGCCTTGGTGTTTTTCCAGCGACAGCTGCAGACGAGATAAAAAAATACACCAAAGTATTACCACGGGTTAAACAACTATTTAAATGTGCGTAAAGGGATGACATCGAAAGCAAAATATTCGCGTTCAATTTAGTCCGTCCTATTTTGAATCTGACCAATCTTTTGCCATTTCTTAATAACAAATTATCTAAAGATATTCCGATTGCGAGTTTCGGACCAAGTAGTTACTACCAAAATTAGAATAATGGACAGCATTTAGAAGTTTATACAAATCTTAGTGATTATTACCCTAACTAGAAACATCTGTTAATCTTAGATTAATTTGATTTTCCAGAGAAGTTGGGAAACAATTTAGAAGTCCAAAGAATTTGATATCAACTTTTGCATTGCATTGCATTTTTCTCCGGCGTGGTTTTAATATACACAAGAGGCATGCAATACTAAGCTATTGATTTGAAAAATGAACTAAATATCTACTTACCACAGCTAAGGTTAAATTCATATATATAGTCATTGCCATCATATGTGCAAGTCCACCTCGTGTCGTGTTCCGATGCGTTTAGATTTGTCGACATATAAATCCCAGATGAATTTCCATAAAAGGAATATTCATTTCCATGTATTGTTTGACTAATTTGCGAACATGGACCAGCAGATGAACAAGTAACTACCAAATCGTCACCAACCCCTCGTTTCCAACTAGCAGATGATACAAAAGTACCAATAACACAACCCAAAGTAGCGTCGAAACTTTGACATGATGTTCCTTCCAATATAAAATCAACCTGTCCTGAAACAAAAAATGTATTAAAAAACTGTAAAAACACGTTTAATAATGTCTTGCGTCCGAGCGTTTTTCTTAACCTTTATCAAGCCTAAAATTTATTGTACTAAAAAAGAATATAAATAAAATCTATTTTATTTCATAAGATACATAATGTATAGTATAGATACCGTAGTATAACTGCAGTCGCCAATTAAATAAGAAAATTTAAGAAGGATGGTTTGCTTCTTTTTTTCAATATGATAAACTGGCAGTTAATATATGAATACCGTTTGGATTTACACGTTTATAATGATTCGAGAAAACGATCATTTAAGCAAGATTTTGGTCAATTGTCTTACATAGCCGAACGAAATGTGTTATTAGTCGTGTGAGTAATGAGTATATGCTTCATGTATAAAACCATCTTTATAAATAAGATTGATATTGCAAGTAGTATGCTAAATTTGGAAACATTCTGATAAGTGCTTTCATTAAAATGAAAATGTGTCTTCGCTTTTTTATAGGAATTATATAAAAAAAAAAAAGTATATGCTTGCTTTATCTATGAAGTTAAGAATATTTCTTAAATATATATGTATCAAGGTATTGAACTAAGTAAATATTGAATCCCGCGATAAGACTGAATAAATCTTTTTTTTTTTAAATTTCACGCAACAAATTTGTAAAAACATACTATTCTAAAGTTGAATATCATCAGAATAATTCAAAGAATGACGATGAAGATGAACTATAAAGGTGCAACATTTACATTCAGGTTTTAAATTTTCCGAGGGGCTCTCTCATGCAAACGACAATGCAACACACACAGAAACGAACTATAAGATAACCACTGACTTTCCTGACTTGGCACAGAACATTTTAAGGACAAATGATGGGTTGAACCTGGTTATGCGGCTAGCCAAACCCCGCGCTTTTATGGCAATGTTATTTATAACACTAAAACAAAAACATTACATGACAGAAATATAGTACAAATAAATGCAAGAACATTTAGGATAAATACATAAATAAACAATACAATAATACATTTCGACAACCTAACTACAGAATAAAAACGAAACTGTAAAACAACATTGGGCAGCACACAAGAACAACGCAACATTACCACAAGTTGTCTGCCACACGGCTGGACCAACACGCCAATAGTGACGTTACAGATAAATTTCTAAATATTTATACAATTCAAGATCAGGTTTGTAACTATGTCATTCGATAAAATTATAACAATTACAAGAATAGAAATATAGAATTGTGTTAGTAATAAGTTAATTAATTGTATCATCTAGCTATGTCGGTATTTCTTCTTAGTCAAATTGTAAAACAAATAATTTGTGTGCATTTAGTTGCTTTCAACTAAAATCATATAAATGAACTGGGTAATTAGTTATGTTTACTTTTACATACGAATAGGAAATAAATTAAACAAAAAATGAATTACAACTTCAAACGATAAGACATAGTATAACATATTTTGCTATATTACTTTTTTTTAAATATTTACCTTTTAATTAAATAACATAAATAATCCCAATTTTATTGTGAAAGATATTCAAATCGCTAGTTAATATCTCTTCAGAAAAGTTTGAGACCATAATATTTGAAAATCCAAAACTTGTTATAAGCGTTGAAGATGCCTGAACATTTTGAACACGAAAGTATACAGAAGGCATTATACATAAACTCATTATAAAAACTAGGATAAAATGTATGTACGCCAGAGCGCATTTCGTTTTTCAGCAAGTTCAGATAACAAAATGTTAAAAAAAAACATTATTACAAGTACAAAGTTAAATAGCATTGAGGACCCAAATTTATAAAATGTTTTTTTCAAATAAATCTGCGGTAATCTATTTCGATAAGATTTAAAGATTTTTGTAAACAGTTAATTTCTTATTATGACCAAAACCCATGATACCTTGCCGACACACAAGTGCTGGCTACTAGGCTGGTGATACCCTTGGGGAATAAACCTCCAGTGGCAGCAGCCATGGTAAAGTGGTTGTAAATAAATTCGTCATATAAACTAGGCTTTACAGTGACTTGACTGTTAGTGTTGCTATCCACCAATTGCAACTCATTCAAAATTTTGACCAAATTGCATTTTGTTTTATAAAATCAAATTGTTCAACTGGTCAGAATATTGAACAAATTGTTCAGTCAAAATGTGAAAGTGCAAGGTGATAAAATAAAATATACTTACAATCCTATAAGACATTAACTCCACTTTAATGATGTTATTACTAAATTTTTCTATCAATCTGTATAGTTATATTATAGCCATTACCATACTAAAGGTAAAATGTTTTATTTTGAATTGCTATAAAAAATGTCCAAACTAAGCTTTTATATAGTTTTTCTTTCGAAAAGGATTTTATATTTATAAGAATCATATATCATTTAAAATAATACATCATATATTCAGTAAAATACGTGTGAAATAACAATATGCTATTGATAAGTTTCCTTGGGGAGATAACCTAAAATACTATTCTTTTGAATAAAGATTTTTTTTAAACCAAAAAAGATTATCTCCCCTTCCTACAAACATATTGCAATTTCACAAATATTTTACTGAATATGAAATGTTTTTATTCACATAATGTGTGATTCTTATGAATATAGAATACTTTTTTCGAAAGAAAAACTATATAAAAGCTTAGTTTGGACATTTTTATAGCAATTAAAAATAAAACAGGCATCCATATACAAAGTATGAAGCATTCAGGTCTTCCACCCTCTAAAATATAAAGCTTTGTAGAAGTTAGCTCACGCCGCCGCCGCCGCATAATCACTATCCCTATATCGAGCTGTCTGCGACAAAAGTTTAAACGATTTAAAAATGAAAACGGTCAGTCTGATTTAAAATACAACTTTGTATAAACAGAATTATGACAGATTGTAACTATCTGCAACCACTGGTTTTTTGCATTCGTTTGTTTGTGCTCCTCATTCCTCCCCACCTCAAACTTACCAATCCCTCCCCCTTTCCATCTTTATTGGTACGGTTTTTTAACAACACAACACTTCAAAAACTTCGGTTACAAGAGAGTATTTTTTTTAAAAGGAAATTAATATCAGTCGATTTGTAGATCTATGAATAGTTTTTATTTCATATGACATTTTATTTTATTTATTATGTTGAGGGGGTCTGAAAATAAGCAAATATCTTATCATAAAGAGAGACAATCGTGCTTGAGCTGATTGTGTTGTGCTGAAAACGTACAAAATAAAAATAAAATTATTGATTTATCTGACTTGAGATTCGATTGTTTGAAGATATGTTAAGGCTACATTTTAATATAAAAATTCTGATAATTCTAATGACCAAAAAAAAATGGGTGCAGTGATTTAACTTTGTTACGAGTCATTACTACAGAGAAGGTATGATTGAAACACAAAAATTGAAAGCTTCGTGTTAATATTAAATTGTTTTCTTTATAATAAGAGTTCACAACAATGTTAATCTTAAGACAAAGAACAACAGCTAACAAAAGTTCAAAATGCTTCAAACAACTCAACAACAAAAATCTTGCACCCCTATCAAAAATCAAATTAAAACATATAAGACTCAACTTTGCTCGTATGAAATATCCACCACATATATGCTAAGTATATTTTCTATTGTCTGCATCAATGATCTTGAATATTTGCAACTTTTACCTAAAATATAAAGGCACAGAACCAGGACGCATGTGCACAGAACCATGACCGTTTTACCTAATCACCAGCACATCCTCAAAATAAATCTGATTGGTGAATTTGCACGACTTTTGCAATGAAAAATTGTTGTCATATTCATCGCATGGTACTTAGGACGTGTTTAGAACAATTACGCAACAGAACAGATGTTTTATTGCCGTTCTGTTACAATGTAAACAAACCCAACCAGCACAGAATCAGGACTCACCAGCACCAGTCATGACCGACTCACCAGTACAGAATATTTTCTTGATATCAACTTTCGCATTGCAGTTCCTTTTTCGTTTGTTAAATTTTTCTATCTGGACGACAGAATGTCCTATTTATACTATTTAACAGAGAAAGTTATAAATCGACAATCACATACTCAAGGTACATTTAAACTGTTTTTAGTTTTTTCTCCGGCGTGGTTTTAATATACACAAGAGGCATGCAATATCATGCAATTCAGTTTAACAATGAACTAAGTATCTACTTACCACAGCTAAGGTTGAATTCATATATATAGTCATTGCTATTATATGTGCAAGTCCACCTCATGTCGTGTTCCGATGCATTAAGATTTGTCGACATATAAATCCCAGATGAATTTCCAAAAAAGAAATATCTATTTCCATTTATTGTTTCACTGATTTGCGAACATGGACCAGTAGATGAACAGGTAACTACCAAATCGTCACCAACCCCTCTTTTCCAACTAGCAGACGAGGCAAAAGTACCAATTACACAACCCAAAGTAACATCGAAACTTTGACAGGGTGTTCCTTCCAATATAAAATCAACCTGTCCTGAAATATAAAGTGTATTAACCTCCATCAAGCCTAAAATTCTGCTTGTGCTAAAACATAATAGAACATGATCACGTGTGGATGTAAAACATGTACATAAACAGTTGTCACGTGCTGCTTTTGCAACCCCTTAAAATATACGCCGATATCTAGTGATAATTTAAATGTTCTTAATCAAATAACAAAAGTTCTCAGTATGGTTCTTGAGCAAATATTAGAGTGTCCACGCATGTTTTCGGTTCCATGATTCACGAAGTTAGTAAACTCTAGATGCTACCATTTTTACACCTCAACACTGATGATTTCAGGTGCTTACATTGGTTAATGTGTTCGGAATAGGTGTGATTGTTATCAAACGATAGACGGCACCACATTGATTTCACAAATGTTGGCTTAATCTGTCAAGGGTAAAGAGAATCAGTCTGGATCGTAACCCTTGGCGATAAGACGGAACAAATCCTTTTTTTTTTTTTTTTATCAATTTCACTTTACAAACTTGTTAAACCATATTATTCTATAGTTTAATTTTATCAGAAAAATAAAGATTGACGGTGAAGGTGAATGATAAAGGTGCAACACTATTATTCAGGTTTTGAAAAAAAAAAATTTTAATCTTATGGCGTAAAACTCCACCAGCAGTGACAATGGCCTTGTGGTTGTAAGTAAAATCGTCATATATACTAGGCTTTAAATTGTGCATACAATATTTGCCTTATGCCTTCAAATGATTCAGCAGTGAATCTCAAAATGAAAATAATAAATAATAAAGGTCAAATCAAGTTCGAAGCCGAAAATAATTGAAGACCCCACACTACATTAGATATTTCTAAACAAAGCATAAAGTATAAGTAAACTATTCCTCGGATAGAAAAATTTAAGGATTTCGAAAAAGGTTCAATATTTGTAAAAAAAAAATAGAATGTGTAGTTCTGACTTTATCAATTGCATGTCAACACTGTTTAGTGCTTATGGAAACTTTGGGGAGAAAGCCTTGACTAGTAGTGTTGTCGACCTCGTGGTTTTACATGCAAGTAAACTCATCATAGATAGTCTATAAAGACTTATCAGTTAACATTGTTTACTATCTTGTAATCGTTCTATTAATATAAATAAGTTTTTGTTAAGAAGATATTTCAGGTGGCTAGGGAGTCTTAAGTAAAATAGATAGATATGTTTGATACCTTGTCAAAATGAAGGTTTTTTAAATATATAAAAAAGTATGGGTCACCAGACTTTTTTTCACACTACAGTTTGTGCAAAATTGTCAGATTTTGTATATATTATGCATGGAAAATAAAATTTTGTGTGATAAAAAGAAAACGTTCTATCAGAACTTTGAGATAAAATGTGAGAAGATTGCTCTTATAACATGCTTTCAGATAAGAAAAAGAACTAGAGGCTCTTAAGAGCCTGTGTCGCTCACCTTGGTCTATGTGCATATTAAACAAATTACACAAATGGATTCATGACAAAATTGTGTTTTGGTGATGGTGATGTGTCTGTAAATCTTTATTTACTGAAATTCTTTCTACTTAAAATTTTCTCTATCTGTAATAAACTTGGCCCTTTTGTTACAGAGGGAAATGTTTTGTAAAAATTTACAAAAATTTACCAAATTAATGTAAGTTGTTAAAAATTGACTATGAAGGGCAATAACTCCTTAAGGGGTCAACTGACCATTTTGATCATGTTGACTTATTTGTAGATCTGACTTGGCTTAACATCATTGCTGTTTACTGCTTATCTCCATCCATAATAGTATTCAAAATAATAACCAAAAAAGGCAAAATTTATTTTAAAATTACCAATTGGGGGAGAGCAACCCAACAACCAGTTGTCCAATTCATCTGAAAATTTCAGGACAGATAGATATTAACTTAATAAACAATTTAACTGCCTGTCAGGTTTGATTTAAATGCTTTGGTTTCAAAGTTATAAGCCAAAGTCTACATTTTACCCCTATGTTCTATTTTTAGCCATGGCGGCCATCTTGGTTTGTTGGCCGTGTCACTGCACACATTTTTAAAACTAGATACCCTAATGATGATTTTGGCTAAGTTTAATCAAATTTGGGCCAGGAGTTTCAGAGGAGAAGATTTTTGTAGAAGATTACAAAAATTTACGAAAAATTGGTAAAATATGACTAGAAAGGGCAATTACTCCTTGAGGGGTCAACTGACCCTTTTGGTCATGTTGACTTATTTGTAGATCATACTTTTTGAACATTATGATGTTTACAGTTTATTTCTATCTATAATATTATTCAAAATAATAACCAAAAACTGCGAAATGTTCTAAAAATAACCTAAAATCCTATAGCGATATATTGTTTTAAATTCCTGAAGAAAAAAAATGAAAAAAGAAAAAATCAATCTAAAATTGAATATTAAGCTAATTATAAAAAGTTTCTGTTCAAAAATTACTTCCATTATTTAGAATCACTGATCATGCATGTACAATTCTTATTGAGATAGGAAAAAGCAAAAATACTAAACTTTGTACTGTGAAACTATATATATAAAAGTTAATTAAAAAGAAAATGAGCTGTTAATACCATGCGACAATAACATTCTCCTTTGGTTAACAAACTAATGAGAAAGGATCATTATCTCAATATTAGTGTTTTTGTGTTATTGTTAAATGCTTGTATATCCCTTATCTGATTGTTAAGCATTAAAATTGGGAAATGAAATGGGGAATGTGTCAAAGCGACATTGACATTGTATATTTAAAGATGTGATTTGTAGGCAAAAAATTCCTAACATGTTTTTACAATAATTTCTCACGCACTACTATTTAAGGCTAATCCAGTGGTTACCCGTCATTGGTATTAATAAACGTTCTTTAACAAAATACAATTTCCAATTTGAACAAGTCCATAATTTCAAGATGGTTAGTGTTTCAAGTTGATTTATATAAACATGTTAGAAACAGTTAACTCTTAAATTGGTTTGAATTGTTTTACATTTGTGATTTAAGGGCCTTTATAGCTGAATATTCGGTATGGGCTTTGGTCATCGGCGAAGGGCGTATGGTGACCTTGCAATGTTGAAGGTCGTATGGTGACCTTAATTTCTGTGTCATTTGGTATCTTGTGGAAAGTGTTTCGTTGGCAATCATACCACATTTTTTATATATAAAAAAAGAAACTAACAAAAATAATGAACTCCAAGGAAACCTCAAAACAAATTATGCAGTTTGTTTTATAAAACCTTGAACTTTACAGCACAAAGAGGTCAAACAAAAAGGATGACAAGATCTCCTTGAATTTATCTTTTATAAACGTAAAATACAAATTATTGAAATTATTATTTTAAGTTATACATTTACGGCATACATATTAGTTGTAATATCTAATATACTGCTATTTATTTCATACAATTGTTGCGTGGCCAATGTGGGGACAAGTTCCATTAGGAACTTAAATAATCCAGACTAATGAAGAGACTACATTTTATTAAAGATGTTAACCATTCAAGTATAATATCACAACTGAACTGCATTATTCATGGCAACCACGTGCAAGAATACAACTATGGGAAAACCCTGACATTTTCATATTGCACGTGGTTAAAATAAACAAGATACCGGATACATAAATATTTGCGGTCAAGCCGCTGACAAGCTTTAATTATAGTTCCAAATTTATGAATTAGTAAAAGTATTCTTTATCTCTAATCTATCAACATGTGATAATTATTTTAAATGAAATAGATGATCGTAACATTACCTCCGGTTTTCAAACAGAGTACCACTCTCTGATAAATCAAAATTAAATTAAATTAGAAATGACAAAAGTAATAATTTTAAATCGTAGCTAAAAATAATCATTGTAAAAGATCACATGTTATCAGTTACATTTTCTGTCAAAACCATTGGAGTGATCAAGTCCTCGGAAATGATAAAAAAAAAATATTCTTAGCCAAGAGAAAAATTATCTTTAAATTTACTAATGAACTTGAAGAAAAAAATCTAACTTCTAATCTTTATATATACTAAACAAAAAACTAACACTATAAAACCAAATAATAAAATATATACACAGTACGGTAAGTTTTCCACATTAAACTTCTAAACACGCACTATAGTCAATGTGTATAGATTACAAATATGCAAGTTGCTAGTACACCTGTATCTAAAAATAACCTAGGGGTTTCCTGGAGTTACAACTGGCCGATATATGTACACAATATCACCCAGTTGTAACTCCAGGAAAGCATCGAAAATTCATGCGACCGTGGATTGGACCGTACTATATTACACAAAAACTTTCAGACATTCATGTTAAAATCCGCCGTAAATCAGATGGAAAACTGGTCAAGAACCGTGTTCATGTCAATCGTTTGAAACATGGGTTTTTGTGGCATGATAGGCCACAGGACCCTGAACCTCCCCCAAATGTAGATGCCACTGAGCCCGCTATTTTAGCAGATGAAGAAATTCCCCCTAATTTTGTAGATAACACTGAAATACCCCAGGGTGTGGATAATGTGTCTCAAAATGGTGACCCTCAGAATGATAGTATTTCTGAAAAATTGTATGAGGTAGAAAAAAATTTCTTTATCTCTAATCTATCAACATGTGATAATTATTTTAAATGAAATAGATGATCGTAACACAATGAACGTTGGAATATGAATTTAAGATTAAGATTGATATTAGTCCATTTAGTCATTACTTAAAATATGATTCATTGTGACTGAATGAGGTCAGTAAAAACTTATTCAAAAGTTTAAAATAGAGTCCAGATTATGGTTCAAATGGTTGTTCGGGTTTGAGCTAACACACTTTTCACATTTAAACTCTGCAAAATATATCTTGCGAACTTAAAACAAACTTCACATGCAACTTAATCGTTATGTTTTGTTTCGTTTCGTTTTGTTCTGTTTTAATTTTGTTTAGTACATGACTGAGGCTGACTTCATACAAAAACTTCGTAGGATGAAGTTAGCAATATCTTCTAACTTTACTTTCCGTTATATAGATGATATTCTGTTACTCTAAATAATTAAAATTTTGGTTACGATGTTGAACGCATCTATCCCATCGAACTAGAGATAAAGGATACAACAGATACAGTTAAGTCTGCCTCATATCTTGACTTATAACTAATCAAAGAGCTGAAAGCTCTGAAGAAAAATGACGCCACTGTCTCTAATATTGGGATAGTTTTTATTCAAGTCTTGATTTTCACATACCGTAATTAGTTTAACAATGCAACATGTCTCGTAAGCATATAATTGATATTCGTATATATGTGTGTGTGTGAAGTGAAGGTGACAACTGGCTGTTTTTTTAAGACAAATGAATAGGTCAAGACTACCTGAATTGTACAAATAAATACCGTAGAAAGGCTTGTATATTTCTCACTGGTACATAGTCTGAATCCGGTTCCGTTCGCGCCCACTCATGTTCGCCCCCTTTCACTTTCACACCCTAAATGTTCGCACCCAATCTTAATTGGTTTTGTGTTTAATAACTCTGTAAGCAAGTGTTTTCTTATAAGTATAATTGTTGTCATTGTCTCAAAATAAAGTGAGACAACATTTTTATTTGTGTTGAATAAATCTTAATCATGTTTTGGATAGCGTATTGTTAAAAATAATAATAATCCTTTCTAATTAAAGTGGTATTTTGTCAACGTTTTATTTTGTGTTGAATAACTCTTAATCATGTTTTGAATAGTGTATTGCTATAACTTTGTTTCATTGACTTCTTTCAAAATGAAGTGAGATTCTGACTATGTTTTTTTCTGTGTGTTGAATAGATTTTATCATGTTTTGGTTTTAATAGTGGATTGCTATATTTTGGTTCCTATATTTTATTGTTTCGTTGTTTCAGATCAAAGGGACCAAGCTGTTAAAAACAATTATCTTTTGTGTTTTTCCTTTAAAATCTTCAATGTTTTACTCATACCAAGCTATAAATACATTCAGTATTTACACCAAAGCAATTTAAAATAACAATCATGATTTTCCAATTATTCAACTTGAATTTGAATTAAAATTGAGCGCGAATGAGTAGAGTGCGAACGGACCTTGGGTGCGAACGTGCGAGGTGCGAACCTGCAAGGTGCGAAAGTGTATTGGGCGCGAACAGACCTGATACCACAAAATATTAAGTAAATAATCTTTTTGTTACTGTTATCAAAGGTCTAATGAAACTCAGGTAATTTCAAACATTTGTCAAAGAATTCTAGTCAAACCGGCACCTGGTTAAATTGGCACCTGGACAAATCAGCACCTGGTTAAATCAACACCTGATATAGTCAATTCGTCACCCATGTTAAATATATATTTTAACAGTATTTTAAGCAAAAAGAGTAAAAATAAGTAAGGAGTTGCCAGAATTTTTTTCAGTATTTAAGCAAAAAGAGTTAAATACTAACTTTCACATTTTTGGGTGTTCATTGTACATTTTGTATATATTTATTTTTCTCAACTACATGACATTTTTGGTGTATTTTTAATGATATATATATGAGTAGTCAAAATAATTATTACGTCTGGCAAGGCTTTTTTAATTTTATTCTGGGACACCTTTCTATGACCGCAAGGCTATGTTAATTTTTTTCTGGGACGCCTTCCTACGAACTTCGTAGGAAGACGTCACAGAAAAATAATAAAATAGCCTTGCCAGACGTCATAATTATTTGGACTAATACATGAGATATTGGATATTTTTATGCATTATTTAAACCAGTTGAGCATTTTACAGGATTGTTTGTTTAATGCTTTTTAAACTTTACTGAAAAAAAAACCACCTTAAATTTGCTTATTATTTGGCATGAAAGTTTGATTTATTGAAAGGGGCTCATAGTTTTCCATTTTTTTTTAATAATTGTCTAATTGTTAAAACAACAGCTTGGGTAAGGGCTTCGTTGTTTACCTTTATACACAACAACATAATTTCACTTTGGTTTCGTTGTTTACCTAAATACACAACAACATATTCACTATGTACTTGGTAACAGTTATTAATTAATTGAATAGAAAATATTATAACAAATATTATTGGATGCCGAATTGACGTCAAATAGGTGCCGATTTGACTAGATGCCAATTTAACCAGGTGCCGACTTGACTTGTACGTTTCAATTCCTCTGCGATCGTTTGCGGTATTTTCTTGAGAAAAACATATTTTCCATCATCAAAGAGAAGAAGAAACTGCTTGAAAATGATTCTGGAACGCTTCATGATTGTTAAAATAAGTTAAATTCACTCAAAAAACAATTTTAAAACTTGCGATGTTTAAACAGGAAGTTTCAAAAGCACGTGTAAAAAAAAGAAATTAACCGGTGAGAGTGGAAATCCGTACATAACAGATATCACTATAGTACGACTTTGAAAGCAAAACAGTTCCATCCTTTTGTAAAACAGTCTTTAATATACCTATCACATTAATGTTTGAAGGGTCTTAAGCTTATTCAAACCATAAAAGTCGGTATGAAACACCAAAAAGGAATGAACAATAACCGATTACGTTTTGTAGTTTACAAATTCTAAACTGGTTCCCGTCAAACTACAACACTTTGTCCGAGTGTAGTGGAATACAAGCAGAAACCAGTTAGTTTGTAAACTGGTTCCTGGCTGATTACTACACAATGACCTCTCATGCATAATTAATGATAACACAAGCAGATATCAGTTTGTATAGAAAATAGTAAATACGAAACCAAGCGCGGTAGGCAGAGAAATGTAATGAAGTTCAGGTCGCCAGTAATGGAACAATGACTGCGTCATTTTCCAAAAATTGACAATGAGGGTCGGTTGAAAACAAAACTTTACACCACACGAGATGATTTCAGCTTCCCAATTGTGAACTTTCCATTTCTATAGAGCGGTTACATAAGGAGTATATATCTCCCAATTGAAACAACATTCCCGCTCTTGTATTTCCTATCATGATTTCCTTAAGCTTGATAGAGGGTTGCTGCTCATAATGAAGCTATTAAAGCAATAGTTTCAAAATGGTGGAGTTGAAATCATCTCTTCCGGAGCACATGAGATCACCCCCGTTTTTTGGTGCGGTTTGTGTTGCTCAGTCTCTAGTTTTCTATGTTGTTTCTTGTGTACTATTATTTTTCTGTTTGTCTTTTTCATTTTAAGCCATAGTGTTGTCAAATTATTTTCAATTTATGAGTTTGACTGTTCCTCTTGTGTCTTTTGCCCCTCTTTGACAGATATCTCATGAGTACTATGAAATAACTATCAAATAACGAAAAAAGAAACTTCACTATTTTAAAATGGCATTAAGCAAGTTTGTTATGAAATGAAAAACCTGAATAGAATATGTCACTAATTCGGGTTATTATGTTTGTAGAGAGCAGAGTCTTCACACAATGTTTATAACTTCGCCTCATTATGTTATATACAACATGTAATCTAACAGTGTTTTTGTGTTCTTTTTTCTTATCACTTTTCTAAGTCATTCTGGACTGTCATTTGAGTGATAGAACATTCATATATATATATTAAACCGCCAGATGAATTAGGAAATAATAACCCGATCTGTTTGGCCAAAAAGCTGAAAAAGGTGACAATTTCAAAACGTTACGTCTGTCAAATGATGAAAAAAAATGTGACATGTAACTTGACTAATTTGGGTAAAGAAATCAAATTGTAGTCAGGGTTTTTTGCCAAAAAATTAACGATATATGTATATTCTTAATTAAAATTACAATAATTACAATGTATATAAAGTCAATTAAACATACCGTTCACTGGATAGCTTGGTAAAGCTATCAATAACACAAAAATGTTCCAATGATGCGAAATCCTCATTTTTGGCATATTGAAAATAATCATCGAGTCTTCCCTTTTTGTGAGCACACCTGAAAAAAAGATTAAGAATTTTATCCAATAGCAGATATTCTGAAAATGAACCCCAACTCGTAGAGTATGTAACTCTCACTTCATAGGTTAACTGAACGCATATAATAATGATGTTAAAACTGGACACGTGGCTTACTTTTGACTACCCTATATGTCATAGCATAGATTTAAATTGACAAAGTATAGTTTTTATATGATTAATAGGAAATGTGTGATGCACTTTATCAATCAACAATTTTTTTCTCTCTTTTGGTAGATCTCATTGTGGAAACATGACTTTGGTAAATATTTTTAACTATGTCCAGTGCACGATGTTTTGTCGATATTGTCAACATCGCAATGTCAACTTTATAGTGTCGTTAATGTGTTTACATTGTATCCTATCAATATGGTCTATACCTTTCTGTTTACATCGTTCACATCGTATGCATCGCAATGTTAACAATAACGTGTCAACATCGTGTTTATATTGTATATGTAGAGTCTATACCTTTCTGTTTACATCGTTCACATCGTATGCATCGCGATGTTGACAATAACGTGTCAACATCATGTTTATATTGTATATATAAAGTCTTAACCTTTCGGTTTACATCGTTCACATCGTATACATCGCGATGTCGACAATATCGTGTCAATATCGTGTTCATATTGTATTTATATATAAAGTCTATACCTTTCTGTTCACATCGTTCACATAATATACATCGCGATGTTGACAATATCGTGTCAACATCGTGTTTATATTGTATATATAAAGTCTATACCTTTCTGTTTACATCGTTCACATCGTATACATCGCGATGTTGACAATATCGTGTTAAATATTTGTTTTTCGGGGTTTTTTTTAAATAAGTTAAGCAGTTAGTTTTATAGATTAAATTGTTTTCCGTTTGTCATGCCGGCGTCTTTTACTGTTAACTATGCGATATAAACTTTGCTCAATGTTAAAGGCAACACGGTTATCTATAAATGATAATAAATGTGTCATTTAGTATGTTTGTAGTGGAAATTTGACTTATTTGCAATAAATCACCTGTCCTGTTTTGTATATACCTTTCTGTTAAGATTGTTCACATAGCAATGTCAAAATCGTGTTTATATTTTATATTGAGTCTATAGTACGTATTTAAACGTTGGAATAACCGCATTTGTTTGCACCTGTCCTTAGTCAGGAATCTGTCTTTCAGTAGTTGTCGTTTTTGTGCCTTTTATAGCTTGCTATTTGATAAAAAGCAAAACTCCGTGTTAATGACAATACTTTGACCTATACTGGTTTACTTATAAAACGTGTGACTTAAATGAAGAGTGGTCTCATTTGCACTTATACCACACCTTCTTATATGTAAACGATGTACACCCAATATTTCAACATTGTACACATCGCGATGTTAACGATGTCAACGATGTAAACAATATATAAGAGTTAAAACAATGTTAACGAAGTTGACACGATATCGTATCACCATTGTATACATCGCGATGTTAACGATGTCAACGATGTAAACAATATATAAGAGTTCAAACAATGTCAACGATGTTGACACGACATCGTGTTTACATTGTTAACATCGCGATGTTTTAAAACGATGTCAACGATGTAAACAATATATAAGAGTTCAAACACTGTCAACGGTGTTGACACGTCATCGTGTTTACATTGTATGCATCGCAATGTTAACGATGTCAACGATGTAAACAATATATACGGGTTCAAACAATGGTGTCTACATCGTTTTAACATTGTAAACATCGCGATATAAACAATGTTAACATAATACATTTTCAAGATTGTATACATCGCGATGTTAACAATGTCAACGGTGTAAACATTATATTAGGGTTGAAACAATGTAAACAATGTTGACACGATATCGTGTTAACATTGTAGATATTGCGATGTCAACAATATTAAATAAACATCCTGCCCTGGACATGAATGTATTTTTTTCTGAAAAAAATCCACACATTAGAGCTTTATTTGCAAACGAGAAAGGTCACCAGCTTGTCTATCAGCTTGAAGTAGGGGCTTTGGAATTGTAATGGTATTCATTTCGCGACTGTGCAAATTATTGTCAAATATTCAGTCTGAGTTCCTCACAGTCAAATTTTGAGTTAGTCAGATATTCTGGAAAATGATCTGGAGTCCTTGTTTAAATTCACTCTCATGTCATACATGTAATCAAAAAGAAATATTTGGTTGTCAAATATCTTTTTTGTTTTGGTTATTAAATCATTTTTGATAAGAATAATAAATATGTTCAGCTATTGTTTGAAAGGTCAAGGTTTTGATTGTTGTTAGCATTGTAATATTGAAATGTAAATTAGCACGAGGTTAGTCTGGAACTAGTCTGTTGCCAATGTCAGTATGATCATCTTGTGATCAGACTCATTATTTATTATTGTTAGTTAGTGATTAGTTTATTTTTTAATTAAAATATATTCTCGCATTTGCACTTAAAGCTATAGGATGCCATCTTTGTTTTGTCGAGAAAAGTTAAGCTTTTTAATTTCGAGTCCACCTTTTCCTTCGTTTATTAAAAGATATACTAACGATCACTACAGATAAGTGTTTATATCAGATGTATTTTAAGCCCAAGATACCGTCAAAAAGTCTTTGAAATATATCAGAGTATAATTTTCAGCTACGCAATTTGTACTGAAAGTAAACAACAGAGCCTTAGTTGAGTTTATTGGAATATTTAATTTTGTATATTTATAAAATGTTTTCCTCTATCCGCATTCTTTTCTTTTATCCTACTGTGTAAATTTTTTATTGAAACATAAAATTAATGTGTATTTTCCGGTATTTTACGAGTGCCGACGAAGATCGCCACACGCTGATTGATACTCGGCAAAACGCCATTTTGAAAATTATGGAATTAACGAAAATCCATATTCATAGCAGTAAAAACAAAAGTCAAGGATCTTATGTAACTTAGATTTTGTCTGCTTTAGTTTATCTTACCTGACCACGTACCAGAATGTCATACACCAAGAGTAAGTTACATGTCAACTTAGCTTGAAGGATTTTGATCTTTTATTTCTTAACCCATATACTTGATCTCATCTTTTTAGTCTATAGAAAGTTATCTCATTGGTAATCAAACCACCTACCATTTGATAAGTAAAACAAATGAAATAACGCTCTCTGTTATTAGTGTTCCATTGGTTACGTGGCGACATTATAATTGTGTTAGGTGTATACTAACGCAAGCTGGTTGTGTTATGTTTACTGGTAAGGCTATATGTTTCCTTCGATACGATTATGGTTGATTCTGGTTCAAGAAATATCCATCATTATGAATAGAATATGAGAATATGTACGCGTAGTTTTTAGATATATAAAACAAACAGCAGTTGCTTACCGTCGCTAAATTATATCAATTTGTGCAAGTTAGTGTTTGATATTTCAAAAACTATCCAAAAAAAAGAAATCTAATAAATTGTTACACAATATTCGCTTTATGTCTAAATAAGCTCATCAATATAAACGCTGTGCCTTTGCCAATCATAGTTATGTCATTTTGTAAGTGCATTCTATGAGTGAAGAGGAAAAAAAATGTAGATATACTGTAATGGCCTGACCATTAAGTATAACCACGATCGGGCTCAAGCAATAAGAATATCAGGTGCTGACAATTTATTCTTAAACCAATCTAACAAATGGTAAAAAGCTGAAAAACAAATAAAATACAATTTTACAATGTGTTCAATTAATGTTATTAAAACGAAATGTCAAAAATAATAGATAGCACAGTCCGTTGAATCCGAGAAAATGTTGTACTTTCAAGAGCAGTTAAATTTCCAGTGTTTCACGGAGAGAATGTTCAAATATGTATAGAGTAATTTGAAGGCTTCAAAAACAATGTTGTAAAGTTAACTCACTCTGTGGTTAGCCACGAATTGTGTCCTAGATGACGTTTGTCCTTTGAAAAGTTCTCCAGAACTGGTATGACCTTGCAATGTTCAGTTTGAGATCCGTGTGAGCAGGGGAAAGGTATCGATGATACGATGTTTTAATGTTCTTATAAGGTTAAAGATGAATAATCCTCCTAGACTGGAACACATAAACAGATTAAGAATATAATCAAACGAACTATATAAATTACGGAACGGTGTAACAGAATACTCCCCGTCTGATGTCTATCTGATATCACTATTCCATAAAGTTTTCGAATATGAATTACACAAATGAATTAATCCCAATATGAATTGAATATATACAGGTGAAATGTCCACTATTGGTCGTGTGAGAAATATCACGTCTCAACTTACGACATTTCACTATAAATAGATTAATTCCACGGAAAACTGGGTTCGGCACAGTTTCTTGTCCTATGAAGAAGGATCTCTCCAATGAGATCGCTGTGATTTGTAGAATGTTCCATAGCTGTTGTTGAGATAGTAGGAACTGTTTTCTCCAACGTTGTGAGACGGCGACGACGGTTAAAGGTGGTCCTCTGATGGGTATGACGAGAGTTAATATTTGATCCTCTTCCGGTTTGGCGAAAAGCTCCATCTTCTTTAGTATCAGGCGAAATTAAGCGTTTCGTCTTAATGTTCAATCCTGCTGATCTTGCAGTTTTATCTGTGAAGTGGGGTCCTCTATGTTTGATTTTGTTGTAGTAATGTCCAAGAAAAGGTGTTACTTTGTGATGATGTTTAGATAAGACTACTAGTTCCTTTTCACTTATATTCAAGTCAGATTTGGCAATAGGTCCTTCTTTCGGAATAGGTTGGTGAATGCTATTGATTTCCTCTCCATGAACTTTAGGTTCTGTTGATTTCGGATTGAAACTTTCTTTATCTATAGATTTTTCTATAGAAGTCACAGATTTTGCTTTTAGTGACGCGAGTGATGTCCCTTTAGAGGAATTCGTGCGTTTACCAGGCTTGGTACTAGGTCCTGTACATTCAAGGAATTGTATTGACTGCGATTTTGCGACCTTGGCATTTGAATGAAAGTTTTTGTCGTTAGACTGAATAACAATTGGATTCTTGTCCTTGACGGCTATTTCCGGTCTTGAGGCAAGACGTTGTTCTGATTCCGTGATTGAAACGTTAGTTATCTTTGTGTTGACTTCAATAGGAACAGTTTGCTTGTCAATGTATGTATTTCCAATTATGACCCAACCAAGTCTCAACTTTTGGGCAAATGGAGTTCGGGATGGTCCTAGGCGTTGTTCAAGGACGTGGTGTGCCTCTATAAGGTCCCTTCCAATTAGGAGTAGAATTTGACAACGTTCCTCTAGTGGTGTAATACTTCCTCTGAGTTCTGTCAGATTAGGATGATGCATTGCAACTTCAGGAGTAGGAATTTCGTCTCGATTATTGGGAATATTATTACATTCAATTAATGTAGGCAGATCAAATTGTACGTCACTATGTACAGATTTTATGACGAAATCTTTTCCTCTTTTCCCGGAAGTAGCTACTCTCCCGGAGCATGTCGTAAGAGAGTAGTTTTCAGGTTTCTCCCGAACGTTGAACAGACTGAAGAATTCAGGCGAGGCAAGAGACCGGTTGCTTTGGTCGTCAATAATGGCGTACATCCTGATAATTTTGTCTGTCTTGTCCTTGTGGTACACGTCCACAGGTAATATCTTGGCATAAGATTTCTCGCTCTTATGATCTTTGTAGATCTCTGTGCAGATCGAACTTACAGAGGTTAACTTTGTTTCAGCTGACTCTGTCTGCTCCCCGCCGTAGACTTGTGTTAGCTCATCGCCGTAGGTTTGTCTGGGTGAGCTAAACTGGAAACTTTCAGATTGTTGTGGTCTAGTGATATGAAGTGCTGTGGTATGTCGTTCACTTCCACACTCGTTACAACTGATACTTGCGTTGCAGTCCCGACTTCTGTGCGTGGTTGACTCACAACACTTGTAGCACACATTGTTTTGTCTTAACAGTTCCTTGCGTTCCTCGATTGGTTTGGCTCGGAATGCTCGGCATTCATTCAAGGTATGCTTTGTCTTGTGTAGGATACACAGATTTTGTTGTTGACTGCTGTCTTCAGTTTGCTGTTCGACAGCCGTCTTATGGACGTTGACTTTAGAGTACGTCTGAGGTGTGAACCTTGGCGTAGAGTCTTTTGTATTTGGTGTTACTTTTGATCCAAAGATGAACCCAGGATCGTTCTTAATTTTGCTCATTTCCCTGATGAAGACAGAAAATTCTGTGAATGGCGGAAAGGCAACTTCATATTTGGACTTGTATCTTGAAGCCCTTGTTATCCACTTTTCTTGGAGTCCGTATGGTAGTTTTTCCACAATAGGATTTATACCGGACGAAGAATCGAAATAAGCAAGCAAACATCCCAGCTTGGGATTTTCCTTGTGATATTCGATTTCTGATAGAATATCAGACAAGTCATAAAGACGTGCGTTATCTTTGTTCGTCAAGGTAGGAAAATTGACGAGTTTACTCGTGATAGAGGCTTCCAACATTTCTGGAGCACCATATCGCTCATCCAGTCTTTGCCATAACCTCTGTAGGCCTCTAGTAGGGTTGTTGGCATTTAATGCCCTAATACTCATGGCATGTTTATAAGACTCTGGCCCTAGCCACTTAATCAGTAGGTCTATTTGTTCCGAGTCAGAAACTTGTAATTCGTCTATGACGTTTTTAAAGCTGGCTTTCTATGAGTGGAAGGATTCAGCCCGATCGTTAAAGCTTGTTAACCGGGAGAAAAGCAGGTCCTTACGTAGGAGAAATCTGGTTATTTCCGACGTAGGATTGATTTTTTGCTGGTATGCAACAGGGTTCTCTTCTATTACGCCTTGTTTTGGGTGTGAAACAGGGATCTCTTCTGAAACGCCCTGTTTTCCTATGCCAGTTATTGTTCCCAGATCTGGGAATGCATTAACATCTGGTGACTTAGCACGTGTAGGCAAGACCTTAGGTGTTTGTGATGGTAAGTTCAGTGCCACAGATGGCACGAACGCTGGTGCTTCATGACTCAGCTCAATCTTAACAGAAATTTGTTTTTTCTTTTGAGGTCCTGTTACTTCCTTAACAACAGTTGATACAGGAAGTTTATTGACGAAATCTTGCACACGCTGGAGCGGGTCTTCCTTTTCGTCAGGGAGATTGCTATACGCTTGGCTATCATCGTATTCCAGGATACGAGCCTCGGCTTCTGCGGCTGCAGCTTCTCTCTGTGCTTCAAGAAGGTTAAATTTGGCTTTAAGCTCGGCCTTTTCCCGGCTTACTCGTGCGGCTTCTTGTTGCATTTGAGCCTTCCTGCGCATAGCCTCTTGTTCTAATTGCGTTTTTCTGTGAGCAGCCTCCTGTTCAAGCTGAACTGTTCTCTGTGCGGCCTCATGTTTACGTTGAGCGACTTCCTGTTCCATTTCAGCCTTTTTGTGTGTGCTGCTTCCTGTTCCATTTCAGCCTTTTTGCGTGCTGCTTCCTGTTCCATTTCATTTTGTCTGAACAGGGCTTGTTCTTCTAACATTGCTTCCTGTTGTAGGATAAGGGCATGTTTTTCGACAAATGCTATCTTAGACTTTGCAGCCTCTGCCTTGGCTCGCTTTCTCCGTGCCAGGCTTGACATGTCTGACACGTTAGAGCTACCGCTGTGCGAGGTTTTCTTACCCCTTGAGGTCTTTGTTTTAGTGGATTTGGTCTTTGTTAGAGCGAGGCGATGCTCGTGTAATTTTTCCATAACTAGCTCCACTTTGGACAGACGTAAATCCAAAGAGAGTTTACATGCATCAATTTCTTTTTGACTCTCCAATGTTCGGGTCCTTTTCAGAAAGTCTAGGTATTCATATGTGAGCCTACGATAATTATTACAGGCTTTAACAAGTTTGTCCTGGACTGTTAGGAGTTGCTGGAGATCGTTAGGAGGCGTTGTTACTTCCAATAACTGGGATTCAATGTCTGCCCAGAGAGCCTCTAGTTCCTGACAGAACTTGTCACGTTTTTCAGTGAAAGCTCCTTGTCCTTTTTCCGTAAGGTCACGTACTCGCCTAGCCTCGGGAGTTTCATCTGACTGTGATGTATTAGAAGGATTTTCTAATAGTTCAGGGACATCTCCTTCTTGGAGCTGAATCTCTTCTTGTTGTTCCACATGACTGGGATCCATGTTCACTCAACGTTGTTTGGTTGCTGTCGAGTTCACACAAGATATCTAGTCCACTGTCAGTGTAAAGGTATGTACGTTGTCGTTCCTTGTCTGGATATGTAAAGACAGGTTGTCGTCAATTTACTATACGTCAAGGGATGACGCGTACATGCAGGGCTCAACAGGCAGGTTGTTCTGTAGCTGTATAACTAACGTGGAGTGGCGTTATCTGTGAGACACAACAGGCAAGTTGTAGACTTTTTACTGTAATGGCCTGACCATTAAGTATAACCACGATCGGGCTCAAGCAATAAGAATATCAGGTGCTGACAATTTATTCTTAAACCAATCTAACAAATGGTAAAAAGCTGAAAAACAAATAAAATACAATTTTACAATGTGTTCAATTAATGTTATTAAAACGAAATGTCAAAAATAATAGATAGCACAGTCCGTTGAATCCGAGAAAATGTTGTACTTTCAAGAGCAGTTAAATTTCCAGTGTTTCACGGAGAGAATGTTCAAATATGTATAGAGTAATTTGAAGGCTTCAAAAACAATGTTGTAAAGTTAACTCACTCTGTGGTTAGCCACGAATTGTGTCCTAGATGACGTTTGTCCTTTGAAAAGTTCTCCAGAACTGGTATGACCTTGCAATGTTCAGTTTGAGATCCGTGTGAGCAGGGGAAAGGTATCGATGATACGATGTTTTAATGTTCTTATAAGGTTAAAGATGAATAATCCTCCTAGACTGGAACACATAAACAGATTAAGAATATAATCAAACGAACTATATAAATTACGGAACGGTGTAACAGAATATATACACCTGATTAAGGTGGTACCCAACACTTTCACTAAAATTAATTTGGCTCGTTTAATTTTCATAAAATTTTGTCAAAGTATGTACTTTGACCCTTTTACAAAAATAAAGAAATTTCAAAAATTTTGAACCAACTGTTTTGTCAGAAAAATTACACTGGTTATACAGCAGTTTGACAAACACCAATTTTGATCATTGAGAAGCTTAATATTCCTTTTACAACACAACGTAATTAAAACGTTTAGATGACTTTACAGGTACGTAAATGGCTTGTCATGCGATTTTTAAAAGAAATTGTATGCACGTAGAACTTATTAAAAGATAATGAAAAATAGAAAAATTTAAGTTGGTCACCGATCTAATTTACGAGTTCCAGGCATTTGAAAATGGTAATGAAACGACATAAAGTACATAGACATAACGTTAAATTTGAACAAAAAATAAGAAATTTCAAGCTTTATTTATTCTGCAGTTTAAACCAATCCAGACCTACGATTTTTCTATAAATATCAAATGTTTTTAAGGTATTATTTTCCTTTCTTTTGATATATAATTTTCATGGGGTTACCTAACTCCTCTTTCATATATCAGCCGTTGAAAGGTTGTTGTTGACGGGAAAAGAGAGAAAAATCATGACGTCGCCGAAAGGATTACTTAACGTCAAGGCTATTTCAGCAGAATTGTAAAAACAATGACTGCCTCATTATAATTTGTTTGGTTATTCAAATGCGCTATAGAGCATATTATCCTGCCTGGAAAAAAGATTGATTATTGTTTTTTCAGTGATTATACGAGGCCCTATAAGTATTTATAACGTATTTCTGGAATGATTAAAAACACAATGTTGAAGGACATATGTTTATAAACTTATTGAACAGAAACGATAAAAGATCTATCATTAAAAAGAAACGATAAAAGATCTATCATTAAAAAAGATTCTCCGAATGACGAGATACATTCAATGTTCACATATCCTACCACAATTTTGCTGCTTTACAATATTGGAGGCAAAATATACCGCGGGAAATTGAAACTTATAAGCCGAAAACATACTGAGAATGTCACAATGGTAAATAAATGGGAAAATGTGTCCATGGGACACAGATGATGCGCCCGCTTGCATATGATGTTATAAAGTGATATTACTAAAAAAACTTTAAAAGTGACGCCACCAAAATTTAAACTAGATCTGTGATTTGTTTTTGTAATCAGCATTGTGCATAAGTCTTATAACATTTGTTTGAGGCTAACTAAAGTTAGAGAACGGAAACCAATTTTGGACGGTATGATGGACAGACTGACGGACAAGTGTTAAAAGTAATGCCCCCTCCGCTACGGCGTGTGCATAAAAAAAAATCACAACATTTACCTTTTAATCCTCCGATAGTTGCAGGAGGTCATGCATATAAAATATATAAAATTATGGTTCAATGACACGAGAACATAACATAAACATGAACACATACTTCGATCCAAATAGTACTGGTCATTTGCAAACTTAAGTAGTGTGTTTAATATGACACGAAAGGAGATGTGGGATAAATGTAGATTATAGGCAAAAGACCAACAAAAAGAATTTTTCAAAGTTTGTTGCATATTATCCCTACTTTTTTCTCCATCGTTGGTTTTTTTCCGTTATTATAGTGCGGACAGTGCATAGATGTGAATATCTAAAAACAAATGTATATAAATTCCAACTTTTTTGTTTTTGTTATTCGGCTTCGCCGCGGTTGACAATGTTTTCGCGGGATACCAATCTGCTCTATCCCCCACTCAGCTATGTGTTGTTATAAATTGTTCAACATAGACTTTGAACACACTTTATATGACGTTCAGATAAATGTATCTAGTCTAGATTTTGTGAGCTGTAAAGATCAAGCTAACAATATACTGAATAGAAAAGCTGCGTGTGATTTTGAAGAACCGTATGTATTAGATGTTGCAGAGATTGGAAATCGCCAACAGCATTATGGACCTCGTAATTTATGCCAACAATATTCCTGTTCGTACTTTAGAATTTTTTGCAAGTTTTGCGAAAATTGAAAAGAAATACGTAAAGCAAAAATAAAAACTAATTCTAAAGTTTCATAGCAGCATTTGCACATGTATATAAACAGTATCAACTGAAATCGAAATAACTGTAATTCGGAAATTTTGCGCAATTAAAAATGAATTGATTGATGCAAGCAGAAATTTCTATATCTTCAGTATAATATATAATACTTTGCTAATTATTTGATTTTTGAAGTGGTGGTAAAGCCGTAATTTTCAATCAGCGGATCTATATTTTTCCCTTGCCGCTTTTTCATGCTGAAACTCAAAGCTTGTAATTCACAATGTTCCATTCAATTCAAATTGACTGAAAAGCAACGTGTATTCATTTCTTTTAAATTTTCGTTCATTTTGAAAGACAGTTTTACTTTGGAGTTCCCGTTTGTTCATGCGGAAGGTCCCATCACCATTAGTCATTACGATTCTCATTTATTGTCACTTTCTCCTACTTACCCGTCTGTAATTTCCGACATTATATTTTACAAATTTCATGTCACACAGAAAGCAATTAAACTCTTTTGCTTTTCAATATTTATTTTTACTAAATATAAATTATTTGTGTTTAATAGCACTAGTACTTTCATTTTCAAATTCTATTTATAGACCATATCGCGGACGTGAAAGAAAGCACTGTAAAGAAAGATTTATGTTTATATTTATATGAGAAAATGGTTATATAACAGTTATAACAGGAATATCAAATTAAAAAAATATTAGTGTTAACCTCTTTTTTGTGTCGAGGATTGAATACGTCCTAGCCGTTTTCACTCACGTTGAGAGTTGTTTTGGGAAAAATTATTTCTTTGAATGCAAATGACTGAATGTAAGTCCGTGACAAAGTTTGCTTTGGAATTTCAATAAATAAAATGACAATATATAGTGTAAGCTTTAATTTGTTATTGTGGAAGTTTACGTGTATAATGCATGTACGTATACGTGTTTATGATATCACATATCAACATTCCCCATTTTTTAAGTCTCTGATCGGCTTTGCCGATTACCGGCGCATAGTAAGTTCATGTATGGACAGTTACCCCAAAGTATATAAACAAAATAGTTCCGAGACCCATTCTTTATACTTTAAACATAATTTATATGCAATCTTTAAGTTGGTCAGCTAGTATTAATTGACAACTAATAGTGTTTGGCGAAAGGTGCTTTATTATAATAATGCATTCAAATATAGTTATACCAAGCATGGTATCAATAAGCTACAATGAACAAAGTGTTAATATGAAGCACCTGAACCCCAATGTGGGTAATAATAAAAGTAATTAAAAAAAAAAACATACATGTAATAATAAGAAAAAAAAAGAAAAAAAAACATTCACTACATATAAATAACAAGTGGCTGGGACATGCTCTCTTCCTTAAAACCACATGGTAATATAAACCCGGATGACGTAAGAAGGGGAGGCAAATCTAGCTGATGGCGTTATCAATTAGGTACAATGAGAGTTGCCTCCCATTGTACGCAATTGACAACTAATAGTGTTTGGCGAAAGGTGCTTTATTATAATAATGCATTCAAATATAGTTATACCAAGCATGGTATCAATAAGCTACAATGAACAAAGTGTTAATATGAAGCACCTGAACCCAAAACGAAGTCGCCAAACCGAGGGAGAAAAAAATATATATACATGTATATGAACATATTAAAAAACAACAAACCAAAAATATAATAATACACCGGCGCACATACCCTAAAACTGACAACCAATCAAATAATTCATGGCTGACGTAACCCGATACATATCAACACTAGCCTGTTAAATGTAAGTCTGGAAACAGTGAGATAGCCAGTCTCCATGATGTTTCAATAAAATCTCAGGAATGCCAGCCTTGGTGGCTAATGTAGCCACTCCGTGCCTCAACGAATGGAAAGAATAAACTGAAGGGTCTAAACCAACAATAACAATTAACTCTCTAATACGGTCCAATAAAACTGATCTAGATAACGGCAATAATTTACCATTACAGGTAAGGCAAAAACGGGAGCATTCTTATCACCAGGTATTAAAGACACAAGATGCTTATCAGCTCGAACAGGACACATTAATGGCTCGACTGAGCAACATAGAGAAACCTGATGTGTGTAATCATGATCTTGTCTAGTCTTTGACCATTTCAATAAAAGAAGGATACCCTTTTCACTCACAACAACATTCTCTCTGATCAATTGTTCACAAGAATTAAAAGATGTAGAGCTTCTGCTGACCGGGTTTGACGCCCTAAGCATACCGAAAAGAGCAAACGTTAGAAAACACCATAAACAAGCATCTAAATAATTATAAATATTCAACAACTTAACAATATCAATTAAATGTGTCAGCAACAGTGGCAATTTCGACACACCACACTGATGCTGATTCTTATGGCTCAATTCTCTTAAAGTCAATTTCAATTCTGTAGATAAAAATGGTTCCACTTAATGCCAGAATAGAATTCTTAACAGATGAAAAACTGCTTAAACTCTTTGATAGAAAACATGTATAAGCACACAATGTATCCTTAATACAAGGAAATGGTCGAAATTTATAAAACACACAAAAAATATGGTATGCATTAAGTTGACTCTTCAGATTAGAATATTAAAGTACCAGGCCGAAAGGCTGAACCCTTAGCAAGCTTAACCTATTAATTATTAAAGTAAGTTATATCACCAATTATGCACAAAAATAGTCTTAAGGCACTGGCTACGGCTACATAATTAATCTTCTAAAAGTTGTTCACACGATAAGTATGTTGAAATTGGACCGAACGTACTGGATTATTACAATACGCAAAATGCGGCTTGCCACTGCAAAACATGGCGTCATGAACACGTGAAAATTAGTCATATTATCCATTTCACAAAATATGATTTATACATTTTTCAAGATTTCCCGCTCATATCGGATGAATATTCAAAATCAATAGACCCTACTGTATTCGTAAACCAAGGACAAATACTTAAAGTTAAAAGTATATTATTAGTTCATCAACAACATTGTAATTCATGTAATTGTTATCCTTAATAACAGTGTCAAAATCAGCTCTTCGGCCATCACGACATGCCAAGTTTCTTCATTTTCATGGGAGGAAAGCACTGTTTAACTGTTACAAGATATTTCATTTTACATTCTTCAATTTTAGCTATATTTTTGATGAGATGCATTCAATACTCTTCGACCAAATTGACCATTATTCCGACGAAGCGGAATATATTCCGACATCTTGAAAATATTTTTTATGGTGTACGGGAGATAACTCCCATAGCAACAAACGCCTATTTCCCCGTTTTCCGCTAGAGGCGTTCATTTACGTACCTCTCACCTTAAAGACATTCATGTTTTAAATTTACCTGTGACGTCACTATTGTGACGTTAATACATTCGCGTGACGTACACTTCATTATTCTATTGAGGAGTTCTATTGTACGGTCGTTATTATGTCATGTAATGCCGCATTTTAGTGTTATATTTAACAATGTAATAAAAGCGAGAGGTTTGGCTAGCAACAAAACCAGGTTCAACCCACCATTTTTTCTTAAAATGTCCTGTACCAAGTTAGGAAAATGACCATTGTTATCTTATGGTTCGTTTCTGTGTGGGTCGCATTTTAGTGTTTCTGTTGTGTCGTTGTTCTCCTCTTATATTTGATGTGTTTCCCTCAGTTTTAGTTTGTAACCCATATTTCTTTTTTTCTTTTTCTACTGTTGCCTTTGTGTATGTCAGTTGCTATAAAAATAAAGTCCGTTTCTATGTATATTGACGACTGCTTTGTTTTTGTTGCATTCACCATTTCCTACATAGTGACTGTACCAATTCAGGAATTGTGTTTATCATTCGTTTGAGCTTTTGATTTTGTCAGTTGCTGAGGGACTCTCCGTTTAGAATTTTCCTCAAATTTCGGTACTTTTGTTATTTTGCTTTTTCTATAAGGCCCTAAAATATTCCTTATTTCTAGCAAAACTTTCAAATTATGATTTATTGACCAGTATAACAATAAAACCAAGCCGAAACAATAACCAAATAATCAATGTATAAAAAAGAAGATGTGGTATGATTGCCAATGAGACAACTGTCCACAAGAGACCAAAATGACACAGACATTCACAACTATAGGTCACCGTACGGCCTTCAACAATGGGCAAAGTCCATACCGCATAGTCAGCTATAAAAGGCCCCAATAAGACAATGTAAATCAATTCAAACGAGAAAACTAATATGTCTATTTGTTTAAAATTAATTTATAAGCATTCTTTTTATGGTGTCGAAATTAGCACTTTTGGGGTTTTTTTCACGAAAAATTAAAGAAAACCCGTTATGAAAAAAGATTCAAATATACAAATTAGCTATTCAAATCCACGCAATATTCCGTTATTAATGCATCTGATGTTGTAAATTGTCATAGAAAAACAGAATATTCTATTTTATAACCCTGACTAAACACTGACTGTTTAGTCTTAGTTCTCGAAGGAAACTAAAATAGTATGAACGAATGAATTTGGCATGAATTTGATGATTGACGATTTATTCAAATCATTTCATCTAATACTGATGATGGAAAACAATAACCTCTCTATTCTGTTGAAAAATCTGTTTCCAACTCAGTTGTAGTCTTCATGTCTATTTGAAAAAAAATACTGTTCAAAATAAGGTTTTTATTCATTTTGGGATTATCTCCATTATAACCATTACGTAATGTGTGTGATTAAGTTATATGGAGGGTCTGAATTGGGTAAGGGGGGTCTTGGAATATTCTTTTCGGTATTCTTTTTATTATACGCTAATTTCTCTATACATTAAAAATGTTTTTTCGGTAAAATACTAACGCTCATAATTTCTGTGATGACATAAATTATCTATCATTTTGAAAATTTTGGTACGATTTCAGTAAAATAAAATGATGTATTGTGAAAGCATGTGCTGATTTCAAACATGTATCACAAAAAAAAACACTTTTTACCTACCTTATATAATAAATAAAGTTACGTATATCCCAAAACAAGCAACTACTTGTTCTTTAACTTGAAAAGAATTTATGTTATTTCGTAATCAGTAACCACTTCTGTACAGAAAATATTCACAAAGGTTAACATTTAAATACCCCAGTATTCCTCCGATTTCACGCGTAAGACCAGTACTTCTAATTCAGAGAGGATATTTGTTGTTACACTATTCTTTTTCGGTAATATAAAACCACTGGGTCAAATGCTTATAACTTCCTTGTTCCCTTGTAATATCATGTTACTGTTGTTGTAAATATATACTTTCATATACATTCCAAGTTTATACACTATGCTGTTTCAGTATAAAATTTAGTAATTTGTACATACAATAGACTTTTTTCATATAACCGACTTTTGACTCCGGATTGTACAATTTTCGACAGGTAACTTTTCTCATAAAATATTTCCAACGTGTATAAAAAATTATCATAATCTAAATAAATACACTGACGTCGCGCACGGTGTTGGTGATAATACGGATTTTGCTTCAAAGTTCGGCTTTTTTGCATTTGTTCGAAGTTTCGGAATTGATAACTATATAAATGCATATATCAAAATGTGCGTAATAAAAAGTAGAAATGGACAATGCCTTAAAATCAATACTTTTATTCATTTTGTTACTCGAAGGATCCCTAAAAATACCGTTTTTGAGCGTGTGGACAGGTAACACCGCGACATATGATCAGCGTTGCTTTGAAGTTATTCTTGTCATTTTTTAAACTTATTTAGAAAAAGTTGTACTCCTAGCAAGAGTAGTCTTTGGTGTTAATGGTGTATGTTTTATTTATGACATCATCGTTAACTGGACGCGTCTGACCAGGATGAAAAGTTAACTTTGTTTTGTGGCCAAGCCGAAAATAATAAAAAATATGGTTAGGGGAGAAGTTAAGAGTGATTTTAAAAAGTAATTCAAATAGATTATTCCGAAAATGATATATCATTTTATTCCGTATATAACAAGGAAAAAAATTTAAAAGTTTTGTTACAACATTTCAAAAGATCGTGGCAGGATTAGTGACTTTTTGAAATTTGTATTTCTGTCACAAAACCCAAATCTCGCATATTTTAAAGAGCTCTTCAAAATTTAAACGAATGCTGCAGACCCAATTTACAATTTACATATCCATACTTCATGTGTCAAAATTATACAATAAATATATAATTTTTTATGTCTTCAATTAGTAAGTATTGTATAAATTATGTCCTAAATTGTTCATTTTATTAAAATCCGTTGAAATGTCACACCCACCGTTTTCAGACGTTTTGGCGTATTTGCTAAGTGTCTTGTGAAAATCTATAAGCATTTCCAGTCTTTTCTGCGATCTCAAATTGTATTCTAACATGAACATTTCTTTTTTAAGTGTATGAAAAAAATTTTGTCGAAGTTTCAAGAGAAAATATTAAAAACAAAAATAAATGGGATCTTTTTGTTTTTTGTCTAGTCAAAATGTCACAAAACGCCGTTTTTACATTTTTGTTACTTGTATGATAAGTCACATTATACAGTTTTGGAGGGGGGGGGGGAATTTTAAATAATATTAGCACAAAAAAACTATATAACATGAAAATCAACTTTTCAGGGGTTTATTTGAACCCATTTTCGATCACATGTCGAAAGTATTAACGACACAGTCAGAGAACGTTCTGTAAAACTTGACATGTAGTGTAACGTCCCAACTTACGGAAGCCTTTACGTGCCATGCTAATTAACTTTTTTCCCAATTTGATATAACAAATTGTGAATTTCTCTACCAATAGTATGATTTAATCATAATAATGAGATTGATTGATACATAATTGCGTAACCCAAATTGGCGCATTTCTTTGGGTATTGATTGGTTGTTTATCTGACGTTCAGCGACACATATGTCATTGAATGCTTATTCAAAACTTGTTTCTTAAACCCTCTCTCCCTCCCTTTTTATCTATTATTTGAGGCAGTTTTGGGGACTAGTTTGAAAATTCTAAACTATTCCCCAAAACTGCCTCAAATAATAGATATTCAGTACATGGGACCTTGTGTCTTAGAACGAACGATTATAATAGAAGAAAGGATCAATTTATATTGTACATTTTCAAGTCAAATTGATAATCTGTTATATTAAACTACTTATTTGTTATATCAAATTGATATTCTGTTATATTAAACTATTTATTTGTTATATCAAATTGAAAAAAGTAAATTTGCATGGCCTTCAAAAACTTCTGTAGCAAATATCTCATCATGCAAAACTATAAATTTTTATGTATATTTTTTTGGATACAATATCTCAACAGATTTTTATCGAATCTAATTAAAATAAATAACTGTATCTGTCATTTTAGCAAAAAAAATCTGACGTTTTAGCGCCAAAGTATAGCCCATTTTAGCGTAAGATTTTTAACCCATTTGAGCGAAAATGAAAATTATCAATGCTCTTTTTGGTGCAATATTTTAATCCATTTTATGATTAATGATAAATGATATAATTTTTTTAAGAGAATCAAGACAGCACAATTTAAAAAATATGATGTCCATAAAAATACAGCACTAAAAGTTTAAAGGTTAAATCAAATAAAAGTCCGTTCAATAGCCTGGAATTTATATCCCAGAGAACGTACGCAATGACCTCTGGGTATACCCCCTGTTCAATACTGTTCATAAAGTTGCAGGAACTGGTTTTTTCTCTTTATCTTGTTTAGCTTCTGGTGAATATTAGTCTGTACATTGTATTTTATATTTGTTTGCAATTTGATGATAGTATCAAGAAAAACGTAAATAGCTGAGTGACAACTACAAAATCACTTTTATTTCCATGATGAACCAAAGTGAACATATACAACTTTAATATTAAGCCAGCATAAATTAATACTCATTGTTTTAGTAAGGAGAGTATTATTAAGCTAGGTAAGTTTTCGCTGAAATTGGCTATCGAAAATACATGCGCTAAAATGGGCTCTAATGTCTGCGCTAAAACGTCCCTAGTAGTTTAACATTTTTCGTTAAAATTATCTGCGCCCATCTGTTTTCTTGTCCATAGCTAGTTCAGTTTAAATTTCCTTTTGTTTATGCAATTGGCAAATTCGATTAAATTATTCTCGACTCCTAGGAATCGATCGAGATTAAGAATTGAACGATGGACAGTTAGGGCGTGAATGTTTCTTGCTACCTGATTGAAAGATATTACGAGACGTGAATAATCAAAATTTATTGATTGGTTAGGACAATCCAAACCAAGTAAATGTCCTTCAATCCCGTAGAGTATCGGATTTGTCCTCTCTATTTTAGCAATTAGATTTTACACAGGTAACCTTTATCTATAAATAGTCGAATCTTCAGGAGTAAACAACAAGTAATATCTTTTCTAAAAAGCTTGCCGTATTTTAGCTAGGTTATTATTTTTTTTGGAATATTGCACTCCAAGCAATATGAATGCATAGTGCTTTTTTCTACTAATTTGTGATTTTAGTTGTATTATTGGTGGACCAGAGTTATAATGGAAGGAGACTTAATAATAATTGAGAATGGAAATTGGGAATGATATTATAATAAAATGCATACTGTCTATAATCAACTTGATAAAAAAAAGCATTATAAAATACATGTACCTTTGAGGATTACAACTTGACAAAAGGGACTTCTACAGAAGGTCTTTCAAATTTGAGAATGTTACATCTTATATCTTCATGTATAGAAGTGATTGATATCTTATCTGACTTTTGTCTTAGAAAATGCAATTAGTTTTGACTGTACAAGTTAAGTGTATACTTGAAAAAGATGTTTTTATGGCAATGGGATTTGGAATGAAATGTTAATTGCAAATAATGTTCTTCAACATGTTGTCACCTGCCTTTATAATATGTTTTAATATATCACTTTGTGATTTGTAATCTTGACAATAATTTTTTGAAGTTCCAGTGGCGGATTCAGGGGGGAGGGTCCGGGTTGGAAGTTCCCCTTTTTTCGACCGATCAATGAATTTGAAATGGGGCATATAGTTGGAAGCCCTCCCCCTTTTGTCCTGGGTTTGGTACCTCCCCTTTTAAAATGGCTGAATCTGCCCCGAGACCTGAAAATGAGAGCTTCATATTAGTATTAGCCTTTTATAGTGCTTTATATTTGGTTGCACGTGTCATCAAGCTTTTGTGACATTGACTATTTATATTTTCATTTCTAATGGCAAACATTTCATGTAATACATATTGTCAGGATTATTAGTTAGTTTTACTTGTTAATGTTTATTGTCATATTCGGAAAGTGAGTGGCAGATCCAGAAACTTTCATAAGTGGAGACAGGCTCTCACGTGTGTGGTAAAATTTGTTCATTGATGCACGTGGCTATTCTAGTAAATGAATTAATCTACAAAGCGAGAGCACTTTCCATTTTCATCAGCTAAGAGTCGAATAGCCCTTTTTGAAAGGCTAACGCTTGTTTTTATTGTTGTTAATTTTGTTGAATTTGCTTTCAACGGTTGATTCTTTTAACATTTAATACAGGTGATGAAACAAACGATTCAACTAATACAATGTTTATTCAGAAATTATCAAAAGCGGATAAAAGAATAAGCCCTTGCCACCATTTGCAAGTATGGTCTTGACAAACAATGATAGTCCGTCAGAAGGGGACGATAGATGGCTGATCCGTGTTAAGAGAGAGCAATATATCTTGCATGTAAAAGACACCTTGTAGATTTGGAAAAGAGCAGTCTAAGGCTTCAAGGAAGCACTCGCACCCTCAAAGTGGAAACTGGTTAATAGAAGTTGTTATAACTTGTTTTCCAATCCTTTATAAATAAATATGTTTAAACTAAACGAAAAAAGCAGCAGAAAAGAGAGTGGTTTAAACTTTTTTTAAATATCCTGTTACAATCAAAAGAAAGAGAAAATATTTTTGCTCCAAGGGGATACTATATTTAAAAGAATATTATTTTTCCGTTTTAATTAAACTGTACTTAAAAAGTATGTGCCGCTTTTGCATTTCGGTTCTATACGTAGCAAGTCAACAAACCGCTCATATAAACTTATGCTGTATGATTGAGCTGCACGAAATGTACGACGTTATTTATACAATGCATGAAAAAGAACGTCAAACTAACGTTACCAAAACTAACACCAACACTGTACGCAACGTCACTGCACTTATTCCTGATGAACAAATCAGTATTTTATGCATAATAGACGATTATCTATCAAGTAAATTATACCACATTAGGACTGATAAGGGTATTGATAAATGCTTTTTAAAAGGCAAAACGAAATGTCAAAAAAGAAAAAAAAAACGACATTCCTAAATATTAAACCAACAACAGAGGGGTTTAAGAACTGCTGAAAGTAAATGTATACAAGATTTCCATGATGGTATTAGCCACCAGAAGTCTAATTCGTCTGTCAATTAAGTCACCAGAGCCTTCTCCACTCATAGTATATTGTAGTCCTAAAACTCTAACAAACATTCTTAATGATAAATCTTAAAATGCTTTAACTTTTGAAGATACCTCTTATAGGTTGCACTTTGTAAATACAGCTGTTTCTCAAAACAAGCCTCTTTTGGGGAGATCTTGAATATTCATAGAAAATAAATTTTGTTTACATACTGGTTCCCAGTTATGCTCTCTGGGTTCCATCTCACAGAGACATAACTTGGGAATGTTACCAGTAAATAATTATGTGCATATTGTTTACATTTAAATCTGTGGTAACCTTTCATTCGAGGTAGGGGTAGTCAAGAAAATTAGTGTTAGTTTAAACTCTGAGAAGTTCAGGGCATATACACGTTGAAAAGATGCCGCACAGTCCTTTATTTTGACCTTTGAAAAACATTGTGGTGCATATGAACTTTCCATTCAAGGATAAGATTTTTTTCAAAACTTCATAGTTAAAGTGGTACAGTTTTAGCCGTAAAAGGAGTTCATATGGGAAATTGCATTGTCAATATTTACAGAAATGCAACCTATAAGTGTAATACAACAAAATCATAGTACTTCATACACATAAAAAAGTGTCCAAAAACATTTTCCTTTGAATTTGACAGTTAAAGAAAATTAATCCTACATTTCATTGCAGTAAAATATATCTGAGTCATTAGAATAAAAATCTTGTGATTTTAAGCATCATTCTTTTTTTCTTTGTTATTTTCTATAAGATATTTTAGAAACTTGAGGTAACATAGTTACTAAAGCTTGTACACTACCACAGCAGTAAAAAGGGTGAAAATTTGATTGGTTAGCTTCCAGTGATAGTTATTATTTTATGCAATGACATCCTATGTAAAATTGTGTCTATAGTACTGGACGAAATAAAACTTTACTCATGCCAATATTTCTTTATTTGAAACAAAGATAATATTTTTGAAAAGTGCAAATTTTACAAAGATTAATAGGGAAAACAGTGGTGGTATTACACCTATACATGCGAAAAAAGGTTTCCTGTCCATCTTCAACAAGTTGGACAAAGTTATTCACACTAAGAGTATTTTAATTGTTTGAATGAAGATTGACTTGGGTGGAATGGTATTATAAAGGTACTGAAAGGTATAAATCACCACCAAGCCACTTTCCACTCTTTATCTTCAAGCTTTTATCTTCATAGTTTTTCACAATTGTATTCCCTATGATTACCAATATATTTCCTAAAACAAATTGATTCTGCAAAATTTCAACAGATTTCTAATGTTCTATGTATCTCTCAGAAAAGATAACAAGCATAATGCTATCAATTATAGTCCACTTTAAACAACTGGGATTTGTGTATTGTTTTTGTATAAAAGAAAATTGAGAATGGAAATGGGAATGGGAATTAGTCAAAGAGACAACAAGCTGACCAAAGAACATAAATGAGTCTTCAACATAGCGAAAAAATGCAGCATCCAGAGGCGGGCTTTAACTAGCCCCTAAACAAAAATATGTACTATTTCTACAAAAATGGACGTCACACTAAACTCCAAAACATATAAATGAACAGAAAAAAACATACAAGACTAACAAGGATTGAGGCTCTAGGCTTAAGATAGGCGCAAAATTAGGCGAGGTTAAACTTGTTTTTTAAGATATCAACCCTCTCCCTATACTTCTAGCCAATGTGGAATAAACAAACACTCACTAATGCGCACAGTAAAACCAAGTTTAAAAGAAGTACGAGTTCGATGTGACAAAAGGTAACAGAAGAAACTAAGCAAAATGCCAATGATATCTAAAAAAAGGACTAGTAGCAGTTACCAAAATGCCAGCGCCAGACCTTAATTAAACTGAATGAAAGATTATGTATTCATCACATGAAAATCAAGCACAACCCGTCCCGTTAGGGATTAGGTATCATATATCATAAACTATACGAGAAGAACACAACTGGTTTTTGAATAAATGTGTTTGTTTCCGATGCAAAGACCCTATGACTGAATTAATATTGATTAATAAAATGTCACCTTTAAGGACCTAACAACCGCATCGTCACTATAACCCTTCTGAATTAGTTTGTTTAAATGTCTAGTCTGATTATGAGGTGAACGACGACATTGTTGTGCTTTGTATAGAATATTACCATAAAAGATTGGATGTGGAAGACCTGAACGTATGAGATGTCTGCTGGTTGGTTTATATTTACGAATCTTGCCCTTGTACTGATGATGAAATTTAGTAAATGTTTTGTCAATGTTGTGATATCGAAAATCCTGGTGTAATAATTTTTCAATAATGCAGATATTTCTTTCGTTAAAATCAAATACGTTGTTATATACACTAGCGATACGAACAAGTTATGATGGAGACAAGGAAAAAAATAAACAATTAACAATAAGAAATGGAAAATCATCTCTTTTTTCATAAATGTTGATATTAAGATCCAGGAAAGGGCGGTGTTCATCGTTATTTTTAGCTTTATTTATAGTCTGTTCAGTAGGACATATCTCTGTAGTGTACATACTGTAATCGTCATTATTTAGAGTCAATAACTATCATCCAAATATCTAAATGTATTTCTATTAGATTTTTTGTGTCAGATGTTGTTTCGATGGGTATTTGCTGATTTTAGTCATAAATTGTACCTCGTAAAAATACGGATACAGGTCCACCCTTAGAGGTGCACACTAAGTTCCCATTGGAATTTCGATAACTTGACGATATACTGAATCTCCATATAGCAAACAAAAATGTTATCTAGTAAAAATTCAAGTGCAGTTATCGGATCAAAACAAGTCTAAATGACATAGTTCTTTTGTTTATTGTTACTTAAAAATGACTTAAAAGAGTTTGAACATAAATATTCGCATTCTGACTATTCAAATGCCCATTTAATTAGGTGTGTGAATGCTTTCTTCATGAAATTATGAGGCAAAGTGGGATGTAGGGAAGAAAATCAAAACTTCGAACAGATTGAAAATCACCAATATTTATCAAGAACTTCCACCAAATGTTTGACACTAATTTGATTAATAGTAATTGATTTCACTATTTTAAAAGGACTTATTTGAACAATCTATTTACATTTTTTTTTATTGTACTAAGTGTACTTGCAAGTAGAATAGACAGTTTAGTAGTGAACCAATGGTTTGCAGAAGAAATACATCTATATGTGTAAGGTGTTAAGTTCAGCTTCGGAAGCCAGTACATAGTTGGAATTTTCATTGTATTCGGTCATGCTTGTCAAGAAGTAGCTTAATGTTTATGTTTGTTACAGATTTTATTTTCCAACAATAATGGGTCAGTAGGAATATTGGTGAATTCGTGATTTCCTTTTGCAGAACCTCAATGTAAAATTTACGTCAGACGATAATCATATTATTGGCAGTCTTATCATTTGGGACAAAAAAGAATTCATTGCCGCGTTCTTTTAGCTAATTTTTGATACGAGAAGTATGGCTATTATGGTTATTGTTTGAAATAAAATGTTATTTAAATATTTAATTCGAATATCAACTATGTTCAATACTGAATTAAAAAAGATAGTCTTCGGTGGGTTTGTATTTTTTTGTCATCTTTTTCACGTTTTTAATCAGTTTGTACAGTTAGTACAGAGTGAGTCTTGAATGCTGTTACGCCACTCATACCAATTAATAATTGACGGTGAACGATATTAGGGTCTTGACTGAGGAGTGATTTCAACTGTTGGTCATGAACGATGTTTAGGTCTCCTGTTATAGCATGGAAACTGGGACAATAAATGTATTTGGAATTACTGCATTTCATGACGTAGGTGTATTGTCACTCATAATAACTTCTTTACCTACTTTTCTATATTCCAACACATACTCCTTGGTAGATTTTTTTGTAAACATAACAAATAAGAGGTAGCTCAGTATTATCAAAATTGTTTTTTAACGGAATGGACATAAAAAAAAAACCGGCAATATTTGCTTGTCATATTTTGGAATTTTTGTCAGATTTTCGAAATCCTCTGGTTTTATCCATTTGAATTCCTTAAAAAAAAATTGCCCATGGACCCCCATTTTTTATTTATAAATACTTAACATGTAAAATTATAAGCCATTTGTTAAAGTCTTATAAAATCTTATTTATTTTTTAATAGTTTTTGAGAATTTTAACTGGTCAATGATAATGCTATGGAAAATCAAGAGAGATCATTTTCCAGCCAAAATGTCCATGGGTAATATTTCGAAAACAAGCACATTGACCCTTACTTTTTTTATTTTTTGTTCTGCTTTTTTGATTCCTCAATTAATCCTCTATCAATATATACTAGTTTTATGGATAGTTATTTATTTTAAAACTGAGCATCAATCTTCCTTAAGGTAGTATGGGTGTCTTCCGCCATCTTGGATTGTAAAAAACGGAGAACCTAAGGTCCACATTTTCTATCAAGTTTGCAAAATTTGATACAGGAATGCAGATATTTAATTTGCATTTTCATTCAAAAGAACCAATTTTTAAGAATATAACTTATAAATATTAATGTTTTTACAAGTGTTGATTATTTTTGGTTGTTTTTAAATGTTTTTGAATTAGCGTTTTAAGGGGAGATAACTCTAAAACAGTGCATTTTTGGCAGGATTCTACATGGAATTTTCTATTTTATATTTTAGCCGGGAAAAAACGTACGGTGACCCTATCTTTTCTTTTGACATTCCCAAAGCATTGTCTGAAAGCTATCTTTTCCTAATTTTTTTTACAATTCTATCATTTTATTCAGTGTCTAATCACCAAATGGTATTTTTTCCTCTATAATCCATACAAAATGTGTCATTTTGTCACAATCTGTAGCTTGACAAAATGCGCGGTGACCTATCATTAATATCATATTTTTGAACATGTATCAATAGATACTACGTTTTGGCAAAGTATGAACAAATTCTATCATTTTTATTTTAGACTCCCATACCACCTTAAGACTGAAATATGGGATTTTATTATACTTTGTAAGTTAAAATGCCATATTTAGATTGGCTTATACGAGGATGTTAATTTACTCTATCACATGACTGAGCGAGTGACAAATTTTTGTAATGTTCCCCTCTCGTGTAGACCAATCAAAAATCAATAATTTAAAGAACAATTAATTGAAATTGCATCAAGTAATTAAATACAGAGCTTAAGTTTTACGTTTTGTCTCCGATTTTTTTTTATTTCACTGTCAAAATAAAAAAATTAAAAACTTTTCTTGTTTTTTTCTAATACCCGTAATGTTGTTATGTACGTGACGTCATAGAAAATACTTTTAACATACAATTAATCTGTAAAAGTCGATCATGATAGGAAAAAGTAAAATCACAAAAATAGGACATTCAGTATAATAAATTAAATAATACATATCTGAGAGGGTGATAGAGCAGATTGGTACCCCTCGAAAAAGCATTGTCAACCTTGGATTTGCCGTGGTTGACAATGTTTTCTCGGGGTAAAAATCTGCTCTATCACCCTCTCAGCTATGTGTTATTTATATAGTGTTGCATACCTCTGAAATGTGATGTAATTTACCGACACGTAAATAAAATATCTTGGTTGACAGAAAATATCGACTCTCGTTGTGTTTTGAAATAGTATTTACTATTTAGGTCCAAAAACATTTTTTTTAGTGGGAAATTTTTCTTTAATAGCGATCTCTTATATGCACATGAGAACAGTTCGTTTAAACAGATTTAGAAACAATATCCACAATGCTCATAGAATCGGTTCTTGATAAATTACCAATTCCCATGATACATATTTTCATTAAGTCCGAGGAGACAGACTGTCTGTAATTTTTCAATCCAATATAATTCAATTATTTTCAGTGATCGTACAAATTTTGAATGTTATTCTACAGGCTGCTTATTTGCTTCTACTAAAGGTTTAACTGTTCAGTATTTGTATCCGACGAGCTAGACAACTCGACCACCTTGACTTCATAATACAGCTTTCAGTGGACGGGTGTTACCTTTCCTCGTCAGTTTTATTCTAGCGTCGTACACGTAATACACTAATGATATATAAGGCATGAAGATGGTAATGTCACAGATCAGCTGAATTATCTATTGTGAAGGTATATATAAATTGAGATAGACACAGAAACAGTTAAAGTATAAATGTGTGTTAACCTATTTACTATGATTAGGTGGAAGTATGTTCTTATTTTAAAAACAGTGGAATTCAACATATATATTATTAATGTGTTCATGAAGTGACAACTACATACTAAAAACTGAATGTTTTCTGACCACAACTAAATATGTTTTAATTGGGATACGTATTTAATATAATATAAAAAAAATTATGTCATCACACAAAAACAGATTTAGAAAAAGAGGTCCATTCCCCAAGGAGACTGTGATCCCTAATGAAAAACAAATAATGTAGTCCGTATTTATGTAAAAGATGCAAAAGATTTGACATTTTGAACTCATACTTATGAGTATAATATCTCACTCAAAAATATAATATTTGTGATTGATTATATTTTATTAGTTGTAAATATTTACAAATAATTTGTTTGATATTTACAAAATTGGGTTCGTGTTGTTTATTCTTTAGTTTTCTATGTTGTGTCATGTGTACTATTGTTTTTCTGTTTGTCTTTTTCATTTTTAGCCATGGCGTTGTCAGTTTGTTTTAGATTTATGAGTTTGACTGTCCCTTTGGTATCTTTCGTCCCTCTTTCAAACAAACATAATAGGTTAACATGACAATAATTGGGATCCAGTAGCTAGCCAAAACTGTGGAATTTGATATGACAGACATATAACTCACTAAAAAGAAAAACAAACATACATAAAAGTCTATCATAGACGCCAAATGATAATCAATTTGACTATGACGCCGACACAATAAAAATTTTTGTCGTTCATATTGCATACTGTATATACGATAAACTTTCTCGATAAAGTAAACAGTCAACGTAAAATATAAATGGAAGGGTAAACAAAACATAACAACATTGTTCAAAGTCTTTGTGTCAGAATCGCACCTAAGGACCAACCTGCAACATGATTGCCTAAGGTAAAAAAAAAACGATGGCGGAATCAATAGATACCGAGCCATGGCAAACGTTATAGGACCAAAAATAATTATAGGACGAAGACAAATAACGAGCAAAGTAAACTAAATGAAAAGATACACAACTTCAGCGCATAGCATCTATAATTTAAGACTCTCTTGTTTTATGTGTGAAGTAGACACTGAATATTTATAATTAATGTCTAGGTTCATTCTGATGAACTTTTTGAGAAAAAATTACGAGACGATCCTTGACAAAACGCTAGATCGGTATTTTGTTCAGACACCGATTTTACAAAGTTTGAGTAGCAACTGCAAGCCTTTTAATATTGTATGTGTTGAGAAATGTCTATTACATACGCGGATGAATTTGTAGATGCTTAGGTGAGGCAAATTTAGTATTTCAAAATTAAAATCGTATGGTTTGTTCAGGGTGATACAATAATAATGGCACCCAATGAGAAAATTTAGAATTGTTAATGGAAGTTACCTCATCAATATAGCTTTATGAGAAATCAAATAATCTAGTTTCGTAGATCTTAAATTCTTGTTTTTACTAGTGTCTGAAGAAACTCCGACTAATATGAAAATTAAAAAAAGGACAGTCAGGGATGTGCAGTTGTTTCCATAAGAATACCGATAAACTGCCTGAAAAAGAAATGTTCTCAGTGAGAAACGCCAGCATACTGATCATTTATTCTACTGTGTATCATGCGTTATTTTCTAGCTATTTTTTAACAAATGATGTAGCATAATGATTGTTAATTAATCTTATATGTATTTCTACTGGTGAAATTTGAAGTATTTTTTAACATTCTTATATCATTTTTTTTTATACTTAGAACAGCGGTTGTGATGTCCTACGATATGTCTTATGATATATCGTTATACAGCTTCGATGAATAGGTCCCTGTACTACTTATTTCTTTCAATGGTAAATGATTCGAAATAAGATAAATACAACATGAATCAATCGGTTTTCATTTTAATGTGCACTTAATACTATACGACACAAGTAATGAATTTGATAATGGAAATGGGGAATATATCAAAGAGACAACAACTCGACCAAAGATCAGAAAACAGCCATTGGGTCGTCAACACAGCAAGAATGTCCCGCACCCGGAGGCAGGCATCAGCTGGCCTCTAAAACATATGTACTAGTTTAGTGAAAATTAACGACATACTAAACTCCTAAACTTATAAATGAACTAAAATTAAAAAACCTACAAGACTAACAAGACTTACAAAGGCCATATATGCTTCTGTAATGTATAGTTTTAAATATATTCATAGCTGTTGAACTGCACCTACATTTTTTACAAAATATTGAAGGAATAAAAAATTTGAAACTAAATGCAGGAAATATTTGTAAAATAATTTTTTTTTAAATACTATATGTTTTTGTATAATCATTCAAACGAAAAGATGATAAATAATATGGCTTTTATTGTTACGTGTCAACAACACTGCAAAGAAGCGGAAGTATTACCCGTTTTTTTGTTGTTGTTATTTTCAAAATGGTGAAAACAAATCATTTGTTAATTTTTGCAGGTTATTATTCATATATAACGGGTAAGTGAACTTCTTATTACTTTAGAATTGAGACCACAAATATTGAATAGTTTTTTTTTTATGATCATTTTAATCATATAAAACTTTTCAACCTAAGAGATAATATAATGTTGGTGTTATTTTTATTTCCGTGTTTTTCATGGTAAGATAAAAATCAGGACATGATTTGGTCGAATATATATATATATATATGTATTCATAGATGTCTCTTGTTTTTTTTTTATATTAGAAGTTAGTAACTGCCATTATTACCACTCATTATGATTGGACACACTTGGGATTTTTTCGTTGAATTTACAACTAATTTCTGTTTAAAATTATGTTGTAGTTTTAAAAAAATGGACAAAAAGGTATGTATGTAACTAAGGCGATATCGATTCGGCGTCCCAAACTTAACCAGACATTAATGACGGCGTCAAACATTGGCGTATAGACCGGTGTGCACCAAATGTACAGAGAAAATTGACAAAGTCGGCATACGTTAGTTGCACGCCAGAGGAACGTTAAGCAATCGTTAAACGCGCGTTACATAAGCTTGAAGTACGTCGAAATACAAAGGTATACGCTTGGTGAACACTACAACTCGAAGAAATTTTTATGCAGTATACAAATTTTCATCCAGCTCAAGCGTGTGTCTAGCGTATACCTGTACGCTACACGCACGTTATACATACGCTACAAACGCGTTTACCGCGCCACAGATAAGTTTAGGACATGTTTAGGGCACGTTGTATACGCTTCGAGATTGTTCGACTTAAACTAAAACGTATGCGGGTGTGTTTGTAACAAACACCCCATCCATAAATAAAGGTAACAGTAGTATACCGCTGTTCAAAACTCGTAAATCTATGGACAAAAAACTAAATTGGGGTAACAAACTAAAACTGATGGAAACGCATTAAATATAAGAGGAGAACAATGACACAACATTAAAATGTAACACACACAGAAACGGACTAAGCATTAGACAAAATCCGATGAGAATAACAAATATAACATCAAAACCAAATACATGAATTTGGGATAGAAAAGTACCGTGACACGTCTTATAGTAATGTGAATTCACACTCAAATATAAGAGAAAACAAACGACACAACGGAAAAACAACGTTAAAATGTTACACACACAAAAACGAACTATGATATAACAATGGCCATTTTCCTGGCTTGGTACAGGACATTTTTAAAGATAAAAATGGTGGGTTGAACCTTGTTTTGTGGAATGCCAAACCTCGCACTTTAATTGCAATGTTAAATATAACGTTGAAATGACAACACAATATTACAGGACTACATTACAAATAAATAGGAGAACGTATTAGACTAAGAAACACATGTTTAATAGATCACAAAAGGCATCAGGTTTAAAATTCGATACGCCAAAAACGCGCCTCGTCCACACAAGACTCACCAATGACGCCTAGATATAAAAGATAGAAAGTGAAAAAAAGTACAAAGTTGTACAGCACTGACGATCAACAGTTGAAAAAGGTTGTGTCAAATACGGCTATGTGTTTATGCTTGGGATAAGAACATCCTTATTATTTAGAACAATTTATGCTATGGCAAACAGTAAACTTTATCAAATGAATATAAAAGATATACATAATGAAACTGAAGTATTAACAAATTACAGAAAACAAAACCCGAATACATAATGCAAAGACCAACACAGAAAAATAGACACACCGACTTAGTCCGGGCCTCAACGCAAAAAATCATAAAAATGACGTCACATACGAAGTGGTGAAAAGCCACAAAAATTACTTCACATTGGAATTTCTGAAACAGCACAAAAATGACATCACATTTGAAAAACTATATCTCAAAAGTAAGATAGAATTAGGATTGATTTAAGATTATAATAGAACTAAAAACTGATATTATATCTAAACACAATGCACATTGCAATACTTATTAATAGCAATTAACTATAATATATATATATATATGTCCAGTGTCATAACAGAACGTCCAAGATACGACCGAGACGCGTCTCAAATACGTTCAAGAAAATTATTTCCTTCGTAGAGTGCATTCCATCTACGTTAGACAAACGCAAGGCATACGCAACCATGCGTTCCTTGAACGCCCGATAAACGCTTTGGTACGCATCTCGTACGCCAAATACACGCTTAAATCTCGTTGTGCACACGTTACAGATATGATCGACAGGTTGAATGCATCCAAAATTACTAGCGTATTGGCAGTGTATATGATTTTTTAACACGCCCGACGTACGTTGGAGCTATACGCTTATGTGAGACGCCGGTATTATATGATACACATGTAACATTACGATTAACAAATCATAATTTTGTTAAAGAAAAGTTTTACTATAGTATTGTGTGTAACAGGTTTTAAATTCTACAATCAATTTAAGAACAAAAGTCATGTGACTCTAGTAAATAAACATTGTCTAATGAACATGTTGCACTGTCCACAATTTTAGTCAATTACAAGTACGTTGAAGTTCAGTCAGGGTGAAAATAGTTTCGTTCAACCAAATACATATATATTATAGCCTCTGTTTAAAGCAGACTTTGAAGACGACAAAAAGTCGTTTGTGATGTCCGAATACCCTTTTGAACCCTTCATCATTATTTGTTCCCTCTGACAAACTATACACATTGATGAAATGTATCTGAATGCAATATAATTCTAATTTTCCCCTTTTGTTTTAGGGCTTTCGATAGATATAACACCTACGCCTATTGCAATCGTAAATGTTGGTGAAAATTTAACCATTTCGACGATAGTGACAATATCTACCAAGCCGTGGTACAGTTTCTTTTATAGTATTAACAACATAATCTGCTTTACAACATTCTGGACTAATTCCTCAAACTGCAATTATTCATTTGACAGATGCCAAGAATACGAGTTTACCTGTAACTTTACTCACTTGATTCTTTCTGTTGCAAAAGTGACACCAAAACTAAATGGAACAACTGTTTACGGTCAGGTGTCACCAGACGGGAAAAGTAGCCAACGTTCTAATACCACTACAATAGTAGTATACGGTTAGTGCTGAAAGAGATAATTTCAAAATTTTATTTTAATATTCGGTGACAAAAGAACTCAAAGACGTGTTAATTGTAGTTTGATCTCCCCATTAAACACACGGTATGAAGTTGTCTGATGGTAAACACACACATGACTGCTTTTTTCCACTTTATCGTAAGACATTCATATAGTCATATTTGCACTCAAATTACAGACCGAATAAAGTGTGAATGTGAAGAAGATTGAGAATTGAAAATTACTAAAGTTTTTGTCTAAAACAGCTGAGATAATTTTTTACTACTTGGAAAGAGTTTCATCTTCAGATATTGTTTTTATCTACTGATTAATGTGGATACATATTTTACTCTTGATAAAAGTGGTCTTTTATTAATGTATGTCTCCATTTGAACTAGAGATGCATACAGAAATTGTTTTATCATACTTTTCGTAACTGTATGGCGTTATTTGGAATGTTGAGGCACTCGAATAGAGTTTGGGTTTATAGAATTTTATAACTTATTTGAGTATCATTAGAGAAGCATTTTCTTACATAGCTGCTAGTGGATTAATGAATAATTCAACTATCTCGATTGGATCAATTCAATAATGCACTTGTACAGAAATAAGAATCTATATGTATAACAAAAGATTCAGTTTGATATAATTTGATTAAAATCTAGATCTGTTAGACCAGTCTGACAATAGATAAATAGGGAAATGAATTTAAGGGGCATACACTGTCAAAATTATGTTCATCGATTTGACCAAAACTTCTATATTTGATTTATAACATATTTAAACTTAACAGTGAATTCTGGATACAATTTATAAACATTTCATGTGTCTATTTGTCAATACATCATCAAAATAACAATCGAAATAATATTCAAAGACTGCCCACGTTCATGTATCTTGATATAACTAATAAACACATAAATGTAGATAGAAAAAGATGTAAACCACTTGCAATTGAATTTTCATATATCTGTTTTATTTTATATTGAAGTTTAAAAAGAATTATGTTTTATCATCGTTTTCCCTGTATAAAAATCATATTTTGTGGATCTCGAGCTAAAGGACTATATTGAAGGTCCAATGAATACGGATTTCATTAGGTCGAATCTTTCACTCGGAAGTGAATAATTCATTAGCAGTGATTTTGGCTTTGTTTTGGACAAAATTGAACTAACTTGGCTGGTAAAAGCGAATTACTATTTCACTATTTCACTTTCATAAAAAAAAAATATTAAATCGTATTTTATTATTTTCCATATCTCATATAGGCTAATTACTTAATGAACTGTATCGTCATCTTATTATATAAGAGATGATTATATAATAAATACACAATTGGTGAAATTATGTATTCATGTATTTGTCATATATGTTTTCAGTTCCGTTGAGAAATGTTCTTTTGACACCCATTGGTATATTGACCATCACTGAATCTGTGACACAAATATTTGAATGTTCGGCAATAAGCATTCCTGTCGCAAACATTACATGGAAGTTTGATGCTCCTTCCTTTGAGCAAGCATCATTTATAACAAATAAGAATTCCTCAGTATCTATAAGTGAATTCAACTATACCATGCATAAAGAGGATGATGGGAAAAGAGTATCCTGTACAGCGGAAAATGATTTATCATCAGCAACAGCGATTACTCTATTGAATGTACAATGTGAGTTCGCGTTAAATCCTTAAGTATGGCTAGAAATTGTTCATTGAAAACAGATTACGACTATGAAATACATTTTTTTTCAAAAGTAAACACAAAGTTTCTTTTATCTTTGTTCCGCAATATATGAGTATTTAGATCTTTTAAGCAAAAATGATTCTTCTATGATTTATACTTGCGAGTAAAATATATTTTATTTCATTAATCACGTAACAATGATAATCAGAATATTATCTAATTAAGTCAAAATTTAATTTTTAGACACTTTAAGTTATGACACCTTAACGAGTTATTTATGCTTACACTAAAACTGTTCAACTTTTATTGTATTAATTACCTGGACCATACGCGTATGATCGGCCGGGTCATATTAGTATATATTTCGAAGAAGATCATTTAAATTTGACATTACTAACGAACTTGTTAACTAAAAATCATTTCAGATCACACTTAGATTGTCCATGCAAATATATGTTATAGAAGAAAATAGTTAAGAATGCACTCTTAGAAAATATTAGTTTATTTACTATGCTGTTACTTTTCTGTAATATGATTTAAATCGAAAGAAAAATTAATTAATTCAAATTATCTCTTAGGACATCCTTATAACCCTCTTTATATATGTGTTTTTCGTTATATTTAAAGGAGTTTTCTAACCTCGTCTTTCGTTTTACAATGTTTACAATATTCGATTTGTTTATAATTTTTTTGAACTTTAGAACCAAGACAAAGAGTAAATTGTATTCAAAACATAATATTCAACATACTTTAAAATAATATGCATTGCATTAACCTGAATTAAGGGCTAAAGAACCTTGACAAAAAAAGCATAGATTTTAACTAAATTAACTTTTACTGAGTTGATTTTTGATATATTGTGTTTAAAGTGTTGTGAACATAGTTGATATACGTATTCAACATTTTAAAGAACATTTTACTCTTAACAATAACCACAATAAACCTATTTCTCGTATCAAACATAAACTAAAAGAACTAGCCAAGGAATTTTTTTTTGTCCCGGCCGATAAAGCTGATAATAATATTATTATTGTTTGACGTCCATTTTACATTGAGGTTCTACTAAAAGAAATCACCAATTCACCAACATTCTAACTGACTCCATTTTCAGAAAACGACATCTGTAACGAACATAAACTTTTAGCTACCGCTTTACAAGCAGAACCAAAAACAAAGAAAGTCCCAACTATGTATTGGCTTCCGAAGCTACATAAAACACCTTACAAATATAGATTTATTTCGTCTTCAAGCCATTGTTCCACTACTAAATTATCTATTCTTCTTACCAATACACTTGGTACAATCAAAAACCTGATAATAAATTGTATAAATAAGGCCTTCGAAAATAGTGGAATTATTTACTTTTGTAGTGTCAAAAATTCGTTGGAAGTACTTGATAAATTGCAGGCTTATATTGGTGATTTTGAATCTGTTCAAAGTTTTGATTTTTCTACCCAATATACCACATTGCCTCACATTCTCATTAAGAAAAAAATCACACACCTAATTAAATGGGCATTTAAAAAGTTAGACTGCGAGTACAGATGTTCAAATTTTTTTAGGTCTTTTTTAAGTAGCAATAAACAATAAACAATGTCAATTGGACATGCTTTGATACTATATCCGCCCTTGAATTTTTACTAGAAAACATTTTTGTTCGCTTTCGAGATTCCGTATAACGTCAGGTTATCGGAATTCCAATGGGGACTAACTGTGCACCACTTATTGCGGACCTGTTTTTGTATTGCTATGAGTTACAATTTATGACAAAAATCAGCAAAGACCCATCACAACAACATCTACTACACAAATTTAATAATACTTTTAGATATTTGGATGATATTTTGGCTCTCAATAATGACGACTTCAGTATGTATACTAAAGAAATTTATCCTGTTGAACTTACTTTAAATAAAGCTAATACTAACAATGATCATTGCCCTTTCCTCGACCTTGATATCTATATCATTAACGGAAAGCTTATCGTTAATTATCCGTTTTTAGATGGTGACGTTCCCTTGTCACCATCTTACGGTGTTTATATATCTCAACTTGTACGATTCGCTCGTGTATGTAACAATGCTTTAGATTTTAACGAGAGAAATTTATGTTTTACTGAAAAATTATTACAACAGGGTTTTCGATATTAAAAACTAGTCAAAACATTTACTAAATTTTATCATCGGTATAAGGACATCATTCGTAAATATAGCTCAACATGCAGACTTCTTATACGTTCAGGTATTTCACATCCAATATTTTATGGAAATATTCTTTATAGAGCACAAAAATGTCAGTATTCACCTCAGAAGCTAACAAAACCTTTAAATAGACTTATTAAGAAGGGATATAGTTGATATACTGTTGTCAGGTCATTGCATATTTTGGCGTTAATATTGATTCACTTATAGGGTGTTTGCATCGGAACTAAACAAATATTTAAAAACCAGTTGTTGGCATGACACGGGTTATGTTCTTCTCATATATGTTATGATTGTATGATACTAAACCCCTCACGGGGCGGATTGTGCCTGATATTCATATGATGAAGACATAATTTTTCAATCAGTTTAATTGAAGTCTAGAGCTGGCATGTCAGTTAACTGCTAGCAGTCTGATGTTAGATATGTATTATTGTCATTTTGTTTATTTTCTTTGGTTAAATCTTCTGACATCAGACTCGGACTTATCTCGAACTGAATTTTAATGTGCGTATTCTTATGCGTTTTCTTTTCTGCATTGGCTAGAGGTAAAGGGGGAGGGTTGAGATCTCACAAACATGTTTAACCCTGCCGCATTTTTGCGCCTGTCCCAAGTCAGGAGCCCCTGGCCTTTGTGTGTCTTGTATTATTTTATCTTTTAGTTTCTTGTGTACAATTTGGAGTTTAGTATGGCGTTTATTATCCCTGAACTAGTATATATTTGTTAAGGGGCCAGCAGAAGGACGCATCCGGGTGCGGGAATTTCTCGTTGCATTGAAGACCTGTTTGTGAACTTCTGCTGTTGTCTGCTCTATGGTCGGGTTGTTGTCTCTTTGGCACATTCCCCATTTCCATTCTCACTTTTATTTCAATTATAATTTTCTGTATTTTTTTTTTGTAACATTTTAGACCGTCCAACTGTTACTATCTATCCAAACACCACTATGAACACCTTGCTAGAGGATGCTACAAATTTCCAACTAACGTGTACTGTAATTGATGGTAACCCTATTGATAGTACCTACCGTTGGTTTCGAAATGGTTCTTTAATTTCAACGACTGCTATTTTCACTATCTCAAAAGTGAAGATTGGTGATGCTGGATCGTACACATGTGATTCGTCAAATATCATAGGTGTTTCTGATCAATCTGCGGAGATTTATTTGAATGTGCTCTGTAAGTTTATGATAATCAATCAAAAAATAACAATCACTAACACCAAAAAGAAAAGAAAAATAACTTCCAAAATTTAAATCAATTTTCATTAGTGAAGTAAGAAGATATTAAATGTCATCAAGGAATTTAAACTATGCAATCTTTTTAAAATATTGTCGATTATGCCATTTGAACAATGATATAGTTTTTCCTCGACAATAATTGAAGACAGAAATGTCAATTGAGAATATCCAATAGCATGGTAGAAACATACTGAGGCAATCGCATGGACTTGTTAAGGGCAAGGTCGGATCCGTTGACAGAATTAGCGTTTCTAGATATTCATACATCACCTGCCATGCAAATCTACATAGACAAACGGAGAAATGACAACACACGAATGTGCAAAAAAATATACACAAATACAGCAAAGAAAGTAGAAATTAAGGAACAGAAATTATTTAAAATTCTGAATGTTAACGGTTAACGTTAAGATGTTATTTTCTCGACGTCTGTGACATATATAGAATATATGCATTTTTCGACTGATTTTTATTCAGACTCATTTGAATTGCAAACGAGTTCATCGACCCTTCTTTTTAAAACATTTATTTGGATTGATTATGTATGAAAATTATTTCTGCCAATTTTAATGACCAAATCACTTAAGTATTCTTTTTAATTGGATTTCTAAACCGGAAAGAAATGCCGTAAAGTCCTGAAAATGTGAAAGAAATGAATCATTTCCAAAGCATTGTTAAACCAATCCAAAATACTCTTATATAGAGAAGATATTCAGAATGTTGTTACATAAATCTGTTTGCATTTATTTTTCTTGAAACAAAAAAAAATCGGTATGTCTTTATAAAAATAGAAATGTCATAGATATCGAAATTTTAAAAAATGTATAGAATTTCGACTCATTTTATCTTTTTAAAGCAGCACATGAAGGTATATTTTTTACATATTGAAATTGACTAGTTGAGCATTAGCTTATATGTAAATACTCGTCAACAATTCACCTAGGAATCAAAGTTTTATCGAATTTTCTTTCATCAGATATACCAGAATGTAAAACATTTCCCGTTAGACTTTAATATGAGTTTTTTTTATTATTTGTTCCATTAGAATTGTCTTTTATGTATACTTTTTATCGTTTTTTCGTTAATATATCTTTAACCGTGTAAATGCAAGAAAAAAAGATAGCAAACAATTTCTTCATTGCTTAAATTATATTTGATATACTATGAAATAATTTCAAATGAATGAAAATTGTATATCAGCAGGTTAATTATTTCTTTCAGCAAATATGAGTATTCATTTGAAACCTTTTGGTTGTTCTAAGGACAGTATCGTTGAGAGAATACTTGAGTTGTGAATTTTCAACTAAATGTATCGATAATCAGGGTTTGCTAACAGATGTTTTTACTTATTAGTATCTTGTTATCTTGTGTCGTGTATAGCTTAAGGTCAAGTAACAGTAAATGAACGCCGTCTAGCGGATTCCACGAAATATTGCGACGTTTTGTATGAATTACGTCCCTTTGACCAGATATTGCACCCGGCGACTTTTCGTTGGGACAATGTCAACGGTAAATTTGACGGAAAGTATGTTACTAGGAGAATGAACTTGTTTTTCTAATATTAGAAATTGAAAATGAATATGAAAACAGTCCTGAAGACGATCTTCAAAATGAAAATCAGTACGTATAGGGTGGTAGAGTTTGTACATCTTCCGACCAGTTAAAACAAGTGTGAAAACTGTTGCTCACTATTGTGATGAGAAAAAACAGTGTGGTATCGGAAGTATTCTATATGTAGTATATCAAAACTGTCCTATCAAAAACCCTATTTTCACTGGGAAAAGACATCGTCTAGCAGAAAATAAGCAGAAGGGGTGCAAGTTTAGGAGATTAATACTAAAGTTAAAACTTAGTATTGTACGGTAAGATTCTCCCATATTTTGAAAATTATCACACCAGTCGGAACAAGTAAAAATATTTTCAAATTAGAGAGAAGGAAATGAACCATATAAACTAATACTGGTCATAAACTCGCCGCTGCTGTCAGTCAGTCATAGATGGCACTAAACTGAGGGCCCTCATTGGGTTTTTGATTATGTGATTACTTGGCCATTTTTTTAATGATTATTTGATTATTAAGCCAAATATTTCATGATTATTTGATTACCTAGTACTGTATTTTTAGTTTATGATTATTTGATTACTAAAGATAAGCAAATATTTAATGATTATGTGATTACATTGGCAAAAAAATGGTGATTATGTGATTACTAGGACCCCCCATGAGGGGCCTCTAAACTATAGTACACTTAAATTAATTAACCTTGTTCACGGTTGGAACAATAGTTTAATATTCATACACAGTTTTTAGACTATAACAAATTAAAAATAAGCAAAAATGATGTTTCACGATCATTAATCCATCGCTACATTTTGTAATCTAACGTTGATTTTTGTTTTTGGAATGGTTTTTCTTTCACGTCCGCAATTTCGATGTTAAAATAGAACACAAATCTTTAAATAGATACATGTATAAATAGTATATGGTTTGAAGATTTATACAGGGCTTAGTATCCTAATAGTATTGATTCGTATGGTTGTCTCCTCAAAGGAAATTGTTATATATATATGGGTAAAAATTAACCGAATGAAAAAAATGTACCCAAGCTGAAAGTAGCATCTCAAATATACAATAGAACTGTTCTCAATTCTATTTCACTCATAAAACTTGAAGGTTGAGAACGAGATTATATCGATCACCTCTATATCAAAGTACTACTATATATACCGACTGAAAAATATGCACAGTGTCACAGACTTTCAGTACCTAAAGTTAAATGTAAATCCCGTAAGTAGTTCAGTACTTTAATAAGACAGCAACCAGACAACAACACAAGGCCAAAGGAAAATTAAAAAGGAAAAGGCATCTTATGATATGCATTTGACGGGAGTGGGGTGGGGGCTGCAGGGGTCCTGATCCCGAAATCCCGGACTTAAAAACATGAAATCCCGAGGTCCCGAATTTATAGAAATTTCAATCCCGCCATACCGAAATTCGAAAAAAGAATAGCCGGATCCATAAAGGATCAATCCTGAAATCCCGTGTTGAAAAACACCCGATCCCGGAGTCCCGTTTAAGGTCCCCCCTCATTTGTGTAGATGGACTAAATAACAAAACACAATATTACCAGTCATGTCTCAGCCTGTGTGCGATTGGTTTTTTTTCTTGTTTTTTTTTGTCATATGTCTCAAAATTCAGAGAGAGAAGCACAATAATTTATTGTCACATTTAATTAGATCTCAAAGGGAGTTGCAGAATAAGGAATACTGGCGAATGTCAAAATTGAATAAAAAAGTTTGCAAAATTATAAAGAATAACAACGGAAAATAAAATAATTATTTAATATAATAGTGTAGACCATGTACAGAATTTTACAAAATCGTTAATTGAAGATTTTACAGAATAAGCGTTATATCTAAAGATAAAGAACATTTAGGTCCACACTTCATATGGACCCTTAAAAATCGTTGGATTATCTCGGTGTTGCTGGTCAGTAAGGAATAAAAAATCACTGGTCAATTAAAGGTTGTTGTAAGTGATGCAATATATTCTTATTTTCCTGTTCTCCTTATGTAACTTCCAGTTTTATTAAAGTTTACATTCATCAAAGCCTTAGTTTAATTTAGTTTCCTGTCATTACTATTCCCCCCTTTATTTGTCGCATGTTGTGTATCATGTACTGATTCTATATATACTTCGAGCATACATATGTACACTTATGAAACAATAACCATTTAGTAAACTTTTTAAAACGTTTATGTAGACTTGTATACAATAAATTTTATACAGAACAAATAAGATATTAACAAAGATGTCAGTTTGTAGAATTTGTAGAATCATTTATATAATGTTTGTTTATATATGCGATGTTGAGCAGCAGTATATGAACAGAACACGTTCTGTCGTGATCACAAGCTTTTACATGTTCCGCTGCTAAAAAAAAACGGGTTTTTTTTCAAAAGTGGCCAAATCATATATCGGAAGGGAGTTAAAGTGTAAACAGATGAATTACAAGATAGTCTAAGAGATTTATGAATTGGTTACCCAAAAATGACAAAGTTCAACTATCTCTCATTAGAGCAGATGTTTTGCGGAAAAAACTATAAACTATAAAGGGGGACGGACGGACGGAAGGACGGGCGGTCAGACGGAATGACGGACGGACATATGTACAGGGGTAGTTGAGGGGGCATAAAAATATAGCTTCAATTACATCTTTTATTGCGTCAACTTGTATACAGTAACCCTGATGATTTCTATTTTTAAGATTTTACCATTTTTGCGTTCATGTACTTACAACGTATTTTTGTCGGAATTAGTAATTGTTTTAGATATGTATATTGATAATGAACATGCTTGTATCACATTTTTACAACGTATAATTTCTTTCAAAATGTTCCATAAAAGAAGGTCTGATTGGGGTTTACGGAATACAGAATAATGGGCAAAAATTGCAGAATAAAATGCAAAAAAGAAAAAAAAAGAAAAGTGTATATATAATGAGGTGCTAAAATATAAAGAATAAAGAATATTGGTAATACTAAATAAAAATTTATGATAATTATCCAGACTCTAATGATAAAAGAATCTATCAATACGAAACACATAATCATCGTGCATAATCAACACGAAGAACGTTGGAAAATTATTAGCATGATAACTTGACGTTATATAATAAAAATTACGACGTCATGAATTTTTATGTTTTTTTTTGTCAAAATGTTGGGTTTGCGTCGCTTCTACAGGGAAAACGAAGTCGGTGACCATATTTTTTTTTAATATCATCTAATTCGTAAGACAAAAAGGAAAAAAATATTAATTAAAAAAAAAATCTATGGAGCGGTTCTCGTGATTTATACTAGAAACCGAAAATTGTAGAAGAAAAATATAGATTTACCCTATATATTCAATGTAATTAAGTACCCTCTCGGACCATTTTAAAAATGGATTTTTCTTGAAAACGAAGTCGGTGACATATACTTTTTTTTACATTTTCTGATGTATATTTTCAATATCTAATTGAGTTCTAAGTTTAAAAATAACATTCATTTGGATTTTACACAAGATAATGGACTTTGTCCATATGCCTTTTTGTGTTTGTTTGTTACATGTTTATTTTGTTTGATAGTAATTAAGATTATAGCACAATGCTGAGTGCTGTTCTTAATTTTTGATATGTTTGCCTATTGTGTCTGTTTGTTTTGTTCAAACATCGTTGCCAATATAATGGAATATTATGCGTTTGTCATACAGATGAGAGGTTTAGCTAGCTACAGGTATTTTCCACCATGTTCTACATAAGAAAATGCCTGTAACAAGTTGAGAATATGACAGTTGTTATCCATTTGTTCGATGTTTTTGAGCTGTGGATTTGGTATTTGATTACGGACTTTTCGTTTTGAATTTTCCTTGTAATTTGGTAGTTTTGAGGTTTTTGGTTGTTTTTTTTTACGTTAAAACAGTCATGTTCGGGCATAGGTCATGTCAGTACTAAGCAGACAAACGACATTTAAGTAGTTGTAAAACCACAATCTACGTCGTAGGAAAATGTCATTAGGTAGTTTATACCAATTAGTGATGTCCTTAAAATTTATGGAGTTTCTTTTAATTCGTACTCAATCCCGTCCAAGCGGGTACATTATTTGTTCCCGATGCTTTGCCTAATGTTAAAGATTTAGATGAAATAAGATATTATCATTAAGGACTCAGGGTTTATCTTTGAAAACCGGTTTTGGTTTCTATATTATTCTATGATTGAAATTAAGGTTTATACTCCCAATACCATTACAACTACTAACTCATCTACTTATTACTCATATAGACAAGACGGTCAATGTATATACATGTAATTAGTTTATTTAAACAGATGGTGTTTATATTGTTATTACACCTTATGTTAGAATGCTTTGATTGGTTGATAGCCAATGTATTTTTCACCAATTTAGTGTTATCAAATAATTATCGTTTATTTTTGAGCTCGACTGGTACTTTTCGCAAATACCCCTCCTTAACATGATATATCTGTTAAATACCATAAGCTAACAAAATCAAACAGAAGGATCTGAATTCTCTGTTAAATGCAGTGGTCAATCTAAACCAGTAATCGTTGACAATGCCGTCACATGGACAAAAAAAACAATATTTCATTTAAACAAACAGGCAAACGATAGATAAATAAAAGTGTGAACAAAGACTGATCATGGTGTTTTCGTTTGCAACGTTTTTGTTTCATTAAGACCTACTGAGAAAAATTTTAAAGATATTATAGGAACAACTTCAGTAGAGAAAAAAATAAACCCGTGATGGGTTTGGGGAATATTCGAAAGAAAAACGCTTCAGACGCTAAAGAATTTTTATTTTTCCAAAGGAATCTATACCTGTTTAAATATTATCAGAAGTTATATAATATGATGGCATACACCAAATAATATCTATATTTATCATATACTTAGCATTGATATGATAGCTTTTGCATATGTGTGATGAGCGGAAGTACACAAGTCATAATATCCCACCTGGGCTGATAACCCATATCAGGGGCATCTCGTGCGAGCTACTTCCGGTATTTCCGGTATAGGTTGTTTACTTTTCCATTGTGACTTCAGATATTTTAAATGGCGACGTCAAAATTAACGGGAACTTTCGTGGTGATAGTTAAGGACTTGCTAACAAATGCCATTGACAATTATGAATCATTTTATAGTACAACAAACATGGCGTAAAAGTGATCATAAAGCTCTATCAAATTTTCAATGTTTCAAAATGCCTTTATAGGAAATAGTAACAATTTACATAAAATAAATATGGAAGTGATTTTATTATTGGGCAATTATAGTGTATTTGTTGGATTCAGAATTCAACTTTTTTATAAAATTTTTGACTGTTTAGTTATGTTATTTTTTAATTTGCCATACATAAAGCAATTGTCGGAAGTATATGATAAAGAGATTAATACATGGCCTTTTTCATATCGTCCTGGGTATCATTCCTCGAACCATATCAGCACCTCGACTACGTATCGGGCTGATATGGGGTCTCGGGATGATACCCGGGCCGATATGGAAAAGGCCATGTATTAATCTCTATGAGTCATAACTTCATACTTACCCAAAATATCTATCATTACTTTTTAGAACGAGCTTTCCGGTGATTTGATTTTGATATGACGTTCTGATGCTGAACATGAATAGCATTTCTTATTTTCCTATGTGTTTTTAAACCAACCAGTATTTTACATCTTAAAATTGAACCGCACAGATTCCAATTTTTTCTTTCAACTGAATTTATTCTATATAGTATCATAGTTGAGAACAGATATAAGTAACTGGAATTTCCTTCTATAAAGATTATCTATTTGATTTTTTTCTAAATTAGATGTTCCAAGAAAGATATGCCATTTATCTTTTTTCAATTGTATAAAGCAATTGCTGAAAATTAAAAAGAAAAAGAACACTAACTGAAGGTGCATGGTCAAATAGCCTTCACGGAAATAAAGACAAAAAAAAACACGGGTAACCAAATACCATTGACTTATCATAAGTGATTTCTTTCAAAGTGGCATAAGATCATACTATAATGTGTTTAAGGGTATACGATACAGTTACAGAGAAGGTAATGACGTTGCTAACGTAAAATGTTATTTTCGCGACGTCAAACAATGACATATCGGGAAAAGATGCATTTTTCGACTATTTTTTATCATTCAAACTAATTTAATTTGAAAACGAGTGCATAGACCCCTATTTTGTAAAACGACATTTTGTTTCATTTTGCAGGGAGATTATGTAGACCAAATTTTATAAAACTGTAAATAGAGGATTTTTTTTTATTTTGATAGATATACAGCAAAAAAATGCGATTTTTTCTTAATTCATGACCATTTGATAAATATGAGTTATTTCTGAATGAATAATGCATAATTTTTTAGGATACTTATAAACTACAAAAAATACAAATTATCTAACAAAAAACAATTTGTGTTTATCTTTTAAAACAAAAAAGTTATGGCTTTCTTTCTTTCGAAAGGGAAAATACGGCCACAAATCCGAATTTTGAGCAAATATACAAAATTTCGACCTCATTTAACTCGAAAAGTAGCACATGAAGGTATATTTTTTATTACATATTTGATTGAAGCAGGCAAAAACTAGCCTATATGGAAATTTTCATCAAACTGTAAATACAGGATCAAAACTGTATCGTATGCCCTTAATGTCATTATATGACCCAATCTTATCAAAGAGAGAGAATCTAGAAACAATTGCAAAAAAGCCACAATTCTTATTGGGGAAGATGTTGTTCTTGATCTGTCAAATAAATAGAATAAATGAAGAAACATGTAAACAAGGCCAAACCCATTGTGTATAAACCCATTTGTTTAGTTTTAACATTTTAACTATAAAATATGGAAAGTCATGTCTGTATGGTATATGCTGTTTTAGGGGATTATTTTTTTATTAAATGATCTAATTGCCCTCTTTAAAAAATGTAAAATCTTGTCTTGACGTTGTATATGTTAGTCTTCGGTAAACTTGTATACTTATGTATTATGTTACAGCTTATCTAATGAAACGTTGTAATCTCAATGAACTTCTTTTACTATGTCTTACATGTATAGAACAATTTATTTGTTGCAGATTTACTATTTTCTCATTACTATTATTATGTTATACACTTGTTTTGAATGAACCCCATTCTACTAGAAATCAAAATATTATTTTACATAAAATAAATTTCATGAACATTTCTTAACCAAATAAAAGCAAATGTTATCGGTAGTAAATTATATTATGACCATTCAAAACATGATTTTATTTTTCTGCATAGCATGTTCATGTCAAGAGGCATGTGACTTGAAAATTGTTACCGGCATCTTGATTGCAGGAGTCACAACGTTAGTCCTCGGATTGATTATACTTTTTGTAGCAGCGATTCTAATTATCCGAACTAGTAAGTAATTCCTTTATATGCAGTGGATTACGGCCTTCAACAATGAGGAACACCAATACATTATAGTTAGATGTAAAAAGTCCCGCGATAGCAGAATAAAGAAACAATTCAAACGAACAACAAACAGCCTGGTTTACGACTTGCCAATAAACGAAAACTAGATATGAAAACTAGGGTTTATCATTTTTGTTGATCTTTTTGTCCAATTTGATATCAACTCTTTTGACGGCGTCATTATTGGATTTATTTGTTTATCTGTTTCAATTTTCAAGTCAGTTTTGTTGTATGTCTCTAATGTATGTTTACACAGTTTTGTGTTCTGGATCCTAATGATTGTTACATAAACCTTTCATGCCTTCTGGGTGACTCACCTAATTTGTTAATATAACGGAACTATAAACAAGTGTCATACAAGTGGGAGGTTAGGCTATGTATAAAACCGAATTTAACTCACCAATTCTTCGATAAATGCATGTATCAAGTCAAGTGTATGAAAGTTGCTTATATTCGTTCTGTTGTTTGGTAATGTTTATTTTTGTTTAAATTTGATGGACTTTTTTTATTATGGTGTAAGGTCCTTTGATATTCTATTTTTCATTTAGTCATCGTATGAATTTGACTTCCAGTTTTAACAAAACTGCTTAATATTATATATCGTAACTTTCCACTACGGAAGTTTTGTTATTGTACTTCAAGTAAGGTTTTAAGTTTTCAGTAAATAAACTCGTCAAATATACCAGGAATAACATTTTGTAAGGAAGACGTGTGTTTCGTTTAAAAAAGACTCATCGGTGACAATCGAATACAAAAAAAGTTTTAAAAAAAAAAAATTGAAGAGCATTGAGGACCAAAAACAAAAGTTTGCCAAAATACAGCTAAGTTTGACTTAATGATGTGCTTAGATGAAATACAAAAAATCAAGAATTTATAATTGATTCTATGAGTCGTAAGACCATTAGTTTTGGAACAAAAGAAGATAAAATATTGATAGGTCATGGAGGTCCTTTTCGAGATATATGATTTTTAAAATATGGCGGGAAAAGGCTGACGCGGCCTTTTAACTTATAAACATTGGTCTTTTAGTGGATTCATTTCAAAGAAAACGAAATCACGAATCTTCTTAAATTTTGGTGATCGATTTTTTAAAAGCTATTCAGTCTTATAAGAAAAATAAATGAGTGTAATGGGGCAAACTATTTTACCTTGTATCGAATGGGGAAAAAAAACCGAAAGTCTGACAAAAACTCCAAACCTCACCTAAGTAAATACTTAAGACGCTTTGGATACAAAAGCCGTTAGATATTCATAACATTTGCACAAAGCTTTATTTATTACACCTTCCAGAACTTCATTCTATATATAACCTATAGACATAAGAAGATACCAATGAGACAACTCTCAATACAAGTCACAATTTATAAGAAGTTAACAATTAAAGGTCAAACATTATTATGAAACTATTTTCTGAAAAAAAAGTTCTTTGGAAAATATGTCATTTTGGTCACAAGTGGAGAGTTGTATCATTTGCGAGCATACCACATCTTGTTATTTTTATATTGTACGCTTAACAAAATCATCGTATGCATTTTCACATATCACTCGATCTGTTAATTGCTTGTATGGTCACCTTGATTTAACTATCAGCACGCATGTAGTATATTGATTCGTTTCAGATCGACATCGAAAAATCAAAGATAGACACAGGTAAATAGAAAATTGAACATAACCTTATAATTTATATACAAAACGAAAAACCAACAAATTTGACAGTTTATCAGGTTTATTCTACCACCAAAAGACGACTGCAGTTTGTCCATTAAAATGAAAAAGGAAGTTTTAACATGCTTCTTCACAAAATAACAGTTTAACGAAAGACATCTCATCCTACCCGGACACATATCTGACTCCTAGCCGATCAGTCTTTCCTGTTACTCACGACCTTGCGCAATCCAGGATAAAACCATTTCCACGACATGAAAGCAGTATCAGAGTGTACATATTGGTCTGCAATTAGTAATACAAATTAAGTTCTTGTATAAGTTTTGATTATCTAAATATGAAATATCGAAAGAACATCTATAAATAAAAACAAAATTGAAGTTTCGATCAGATTGTTATCTGTTTCATTTAAACTAAGCGGGGGGAAATGTCATCCTTTATGAATGTCTCCACATATTACCTTTCATGTCATCAACAGATTAAAATTGCTACAATGCAAATCTGTCTTTCTCCTTGTGATGATTCGTTGCATCTCTTTAATGCCCGCGTCACACTGTCCCGATTTTTATATACGATGGACACCCGAATGCGAAAATTGTAAGTTCGTACGAAGTTGGTCCCGATCTCGTTAAAATACCAAAAAGTGACCGAAGCAAGTACGATGAATAATGAAGTCTATACGATGGTGCCGAAATTATATACGATAGCAAAAGATGGACATACGAAGGTTAACCGAAGACGGGTATTTAAGCTTCATATCTCAGTCGAAGCCTACACGATGGATCACGAAGGCTACACGATGGATTACGAAGGCTACACGATGGAATACGATGATGGCGCGATGGCCATACGATGTCTAAAAGACGTCGTGTACACAGGAAATTGGTTGCTCATTTTTTTACCTGCTGGTTTTAAAGACAATATTAAAGGTATTTCCAGTTACTGAATGTTTTGGTTGATTTCTAAAAATAATAGTTTATGTATCAAATGTGCATATTCAATTTACCATTTTCTTCATGTGTCATATACAAATATAGTGTCCATACAGTATTTGTCCCCAATATGTTACATACGAGGAGGTGCCACGCTCGGCATTGCCTTGTTTGAACTGTAAAATGTTTGCACTAGTCTGAATAATCACCCATAACTATGCCCATGTTTACTGATTTATCTTAAAGGTAAGGTAATGGGTTCGTTGATCCCTTTTATTCAAAAAGAACTCTTTCAAGGAGAATATCATAATAATATAGACAAAAGGAAGGATGTAGGGAAAGCAACAAATGCGGCAAAATATGACATATAGGAAACAAAATGGTTATGGAATAAAGTTGGTTTCCCTATATACGTGTACCTGCAGTGTTGGTGTACGAGGCGCGTTTATAATTTTCATTATGTTGCTTGATCTGATAAATTGACAAAAAATACTATTTTACTTATAAAAGTAAATCCTGAGCCTGTAATAGCTGTTCTTCTTGTTCTATTTGAATTAATAGAAACAACGCTGTCGCCTTTCTTGTTCTCATAGAATCATATGATATGAGCTCCATGTTTTGTGAACGTCTTTCTTAACTGTCGTATTAGACTGACCAGTACATATCGCGCATGGCACTTTAAATGTATTTTAGCGCGAAAATTAACTTACATTTAGCTGGATTTATTGCCGTCGTAGTTCCATCTTGTCGCCTTCGTACTTTTATTCGATGGCAACACGATGGGATTACGAGGTCTTCGAGAAGTCGTGTTGCCATCGTAAGACCTTCGGATAGCTTCGTGATTCATTCGTGTAGACATCGTAATGTTAAAACTGCCCGATGGAAACGATGGAAACACGAATGCAATACGATGTTCAAAGATGCATTCCCGGTGACATTACGATGGTGAGGATGGTTATACGAACTCAATACGAACCCTCAACATCGGACGCACCTTCGGGGATTTTTTAACATGTTAAAAAATTTAGAACCCTTCCCGAAGTTGTCCCCGAAGGCTAGAAAAAGTGGCCGATGGTTAAAGATGGCACTACGAATAGCCCGATCTGGATACGATCAGTCCCGATTTTGAAAATTTCCATAATCGTGTTGCCATCGGCGTAAAAATCGGGACAGTGTGACGCGGGCATAAAGCATTTTGTGTTGAAGAAGAAAATAAAAAACCCTCTCTTCAATTTTAGTCGTATGCGTAGTTAACCTATTTATGGAAAAAAGAAAATGTCACCGATTATATTAACCTTTGTATTCCTTTAGTTTGCCAACTGATGACCAGGGGTATTTGAATCCATTTCTGGATATCCTTGTTCGACCTGTTAGCAATGCGTCCTATCATTCAACCTTGCATCGGCAAAATGAAGTTATAACAGAAGGTGATGTCGGTAACTATTGATATGCCGTTTTCATTCATGTATTATGGCTACGTTCATTTTTCAAAACATAAACCTCCTACACACTTCATAGTAAGAAAGAAAACTATCTATTCAGCCTTTGTGTTTATGGATTTATGAGTTTGAACAGAGGTATACTACTGTTGCCTTTATTTACAATTTATTTTTAAAAGCAGAAGATATGGACTTTTATGATGTTTATATTGAAGCTGGGAAAACCAATAGCACATGATATAAAACTGAAAACTACATACAAAGATAATAACTACTTCAAATAACAGATTACAACGACTATTTGTAACAATTTTGTAAATATGTCCTAAAAAATGTTTCTGGGTTCTACAATGTCATGCTCTATGGTTATAAATTTTTATGTTTTTCAGTTGGAGCGAATGACAATCGGACCAGGTATACATGAAGTTCCTTCAAATCTATACAAATTATGGTTTTGCTCAAATATGAAATATAAATGTATATGTACGTTAACATATTGATGAGAATCATTGATAAATAGATATAAGAAGATGTGTTATGATGCCAATTAGACACTTCTCAATCCAAGGCAAAATTGTAAATTTATTTATTAATCATCCGTAACGATTAATCAACAAATCTGATCTGCAAGGTAAAGATGACAAGGAATTGCATCAATCGAACGCTATATTTGACAGAGTGGTCTAGTTCGTTGAACTCCGTGCAGGTGGTATTGTCATATTATCATAGAAGCATGTGTCCGTATCTACTGCTTCTTACAAATTCTTAAATACAACTCAATTGGTTGAACGACTGTCTACGTTTTGACAAAATATCAAGACAATTATATAAAAATAAATATGTTTTGTCAATATATTCTTCAACAGTTGGAAATGATTTTACCCATACGGTTCACATCAATATTTAGGAATCCGATCGATGAAAAAAAGTAAATTATAACTTAAATTTTATAAATCTGTTACCAGTTGATTCTACAATAGTCTGAGAGTGTATGTTATCTTAGCTGTTAGACACTTTGTATAACCACGATAGGGCATTTGCTGGCTTTTTTAAATCAAAACTAAATTATGAAACGTGAAAAATCAAATAAGCTTTATTCTAGGATGTATAAATATTTATTTGTTTACTTTTAAAACCATCTTTCGAAAGCTGTGATCATATACTCGCTGGTAAAGACTTTTTTTCTAATCGTTATAATGGTTTTGTTGAACTATATATTGTAAAGCTTCATGTTTATAATACTATGGATTTATTATTATGCGTTGGATACAAATTTTCGAGGATTTCGCGGATGCAGGTGAACCACGAATTCAAATGTTCAACGAATTACAAAATTTTGGAGGCTTTGTATGCAGAGATTTGCAAAACCATTAAATTAAATATCCACGAAAATGCAAGTTATACTCAATCCACGAAAATTGATACCCACGAATATAAATGAAACCACAGTTAAACATTTGCTTTCTTGATATTTGATTGAGAAATGTCGAATGCTGAATGTTATATTCCTTGGGTTAGAAAAACCACAGCCAATTGAAGAAATTTCAAAAATTGAAACAATCAAATTTAAAAAACAAAGAGCCAAAAAACATATTCTATTTTATGAAAGACTTTTGCTACCAAAGAGATAGCTACATAAGTTGTGTTCATTTGTAGTGAAATGAGTTATAAATTTAAGAATATTACTATTTAAGTACAGTAATTGTATCTTAGCAAAAGTAAAATCCCAAAAATACTGAACTCCGAGAAAAATTCAAAACGGAAAGTCCCTTATCAAATTGCAAAATCAAAATCAACTGTAGTCGAATGGTATCATACTTTAATTTCATCTTATCGCACCGTTGGTAAATTATCACGTTGTGATTGGTTTAACGCCGTCACTTGGTGACCCCCTATGAAACCATATGGGGTTAGTAAATTTCATAGGGGGTTCATGACGCGTTGATGGTGACGTCATCTATAAATGTTGTTGTGTTTCATGTGGTTGAAAACGCAGAATTTCATACTAGATTGCAGTTTGGAAGTAAACAAACCGTTACTTCTGAGGTACTCATAATCTTAGCAACAAATAAAAAAGCATATTTCATTTAATTATTCCAAAGAAACTTTCAACCAGGGTTCTACAGTTGTCACAAGTCTTCAAGCTTTAATTTGATCCCAAAATTACCCAAACTGATTATCTAGCTGACAAGGTTACAGCTATGGGTAGGAACTATCTATACTACTTCTATAATGATGTACAATTTGTTAACCACCTTCACGCAAAAATGACGAATCAAAGAATTCAACTATATACATAGAAAATCACAAAAATAAGTAAAGTCCCTAAACAAATGTCAAAATCAAATGGATAACAACTGTTCACCATTTGCGAGTATGGGCTTGAGAAAACGATGATCTTCCGTCGTAAGGGGACGATAAATGACTGACTTGTGTTAAGAGAGAGTCTCATCTCTTGCACGTTAAAGACACCCTTGTAGATTTCGAATAAGAGCAGGTTAATGTCGCTACAAGTCAGCACTCCCACCCGCAAAGTAGAAAGGGATTAATATAAGTTGCAAAATTGTTTCCCAATCCACTATAAATAAATATGTTTAAACTAAACAACTGTAATTTTCTTGACTTGGCACAGTCATTTTCTTATGTAAAAAATGGTGGATAGAACCTGGTTGTATAGCTCTTTCTTGTATGACAGTCGTATAAAATTCCATTATATCAACAACGATGTGTGAACAAAACAAACAGACATAGCAGGTAAAAAATTCAAAAATAGGGGTACAGCAGTCCCCATTGTGTTATAATCTTAATCACTATCAAATCAAACCAATATGTAACGAAGAAACACAAAAAAGCATAAAGACAAAGCACACTAGAAAAAACGAAAGACTACAATGCAAAACAGATTATCATAGAATAATTACACAATGACAGGTTAAAAATGACACCATTCTAGGCTCTTTTTTCAACATATTTAATAATGCCAATACTTAACTAGTTCAAGCTCAAATCCGAAATCGATATCAATAGTATATGTCACTGCAGTTTTAGTTAACTGTTACGTTTTGCAAATGTGTTCTCTAACGGGAGGACCTTGAATTATGACGGTGGTTGTTTTGAATCTATTTTAAACAATATCATAGTATTTGACAAGTCTGATTTCTCCCACCTAATTACCACTAATACTTTTTAAGATTTTGAAAGCAGCGAAAACTCCGCACCTTACTATCAGCATGACTTCACCAGATTACAATAGAAAGCCTAAAATCAGGCAAATAAAACAAGGAAAATAAAATAAGACCATTGAACAGCAATATGCTACTTTTACCTTTAATATAGGTTCTTGTATTTAGTCACAAACCCGCATTGTCGCGGGTGTGTATTAGTTTTGTTTTAAATATGTACTACTTTTGTGTATGTCCTTTGTGCCCGGTCCCAAATATTGGTTTTGTGCTTAAAGCGCATTGTTTGTCTGACTGTTAACCCTTCGTACTTTATTTGGCTTTTTTAACTTTTTCTTATTCGAGCGTTACTTGTGAGTCTTTTGTAGACACAACGTGCGTCTGGCGCAAATGATTAATTTCAATACTGATATCTATAATGAGTTTATTTATTTGCGCGTTTTCTATTTCAAAGTAGGTCAATATATGATGAGATTGGATCTGACAATATTAAAAGATCAACTGTTATTGCTGAATCATCATCAGGTATTTTTTTATATAGTCTTTTCACGTGCTATATGTAAACAGAGTCAGTAAAGGCGAAAATCTATATTATTTTTTTTTACTTCATTCGAATTTAATGTTTAACTTTTATGTTTTAAACATTTTATTTTACATTTTACCTACTATTAAGTGTATTATTTTCGTCAACATGTATCGTTAAGGATTTATTTCATTGAATTTTACGACTACTCAAAACAATGTCTACCGATTCGTATTGTGCACAATCGTAAGTTTGGGGAACAGTTGAATGCTAATTTACCCAAATTTTGTGTATTTCGTTGTTAAATTTGAAATAGTATTTATAGTCGATACTCTTGCATGCTCAAGATTAACTTAAAATTAAAAAAAACATATTGACTTGTGAAACCGTCGTTATTACTGCCTGACGGAAGATACACATAATTTTGACAATTGACTCATTTTCGTATGTTTAATCTAATTTAGCAATATACAACTCACTTGATGTCTAATACATGTGCATCAAACTTTCTTTTTATAAAAAGTGTTTGTAATTTAATGTGTCGATGACTTAATAACATTTTGATACCAATTAAAAAGTAAACTAACAAAAATACCGAGTTGAAACGGAAAGTGCTTTATCAAATGGTAAAAATCAAAAGCTCAATCATATTAAACGAATGGAAAACAACTGTCAAGTTTCTGATTTGTTACAGATATTTCTTTAGAAAATTGTGGAAAACTTTAGAAAATTGGATTAAAATTTGTTTTATAGCTAGCTTAACCTCTCACTAGTAATTTAATATGAGTAACTTTTTTTTCTTTTGGTATATCAATTATGTACAGAACCATAAATTTTAATTTTTATGACAATGAATCTCAGACTGACATTTCGATAAAAATACAAAATTATTCAACAAAGATATTCAGGTCTCTGTTAAATACGAGTATGCAACGTTCAACATTTTTTGAAAGTATTTGAAAAGTAACTTCAATTTTTTTTTTTTTAAAGTATAACAAACCTTATGTAGGTTACATAAACCAACATACCACAAGAAACTTTCAGTCCATGTTTAATTATTTACATTGCAGATCCTGTCACTGAAACATACGAAAGGTAACTAGTAAAAATGAGTATTCTCTACCAAAGGACATTAAACATGTTTTAAAATGTTAAAAAAAAAATAACATAATATATAAATAAGAAAACAAAACAAAATTATTAGCAACACGAAGTAAGTTCGTCTATAACTGTCGTTCTCTTTAGATACTGAGTTTTATGGTCCTGAATGACACAACTACAATGTTTAATATTTACATCATCTGCATAACTTTTGTATTCAAGACAATACAAAGTTAGATGAATGTTGCAACCTTTGCTGTGTGTTTAATAAACCATTGTAGCATTTCAATCATAAAAACTAGTGATATTTTGCAACGTGAATAGCCGGTTTCTTATATAACAAAAATGTCCTAGTTATCAACATAAATCCGCACATGCCAACAAGTAGGACTTGCTTTATTGATCTATTGAAAATGAATGAGTTACATGCCACTTCATATATATCAACCATCAATCAAGTAATATGCATTTTGTTTACTAGGATAGAGCCAATACCTCGTACTGAAACAAACACGTATGAACATTTGTACAAAGAATCAACGGGTAAATATTTTTTTTTAATTTTGTCTCTACTCCCAATGTGCAACAATTTATTTCCAATTTAGTATGATTTTATTCGGTGTAGACATTGAAAACTAATTTTACACAAATATGTTTGTATAGTCCATGGAGATAATGCCATAAGAGTCGATTGAACAGAGAAATAAACAGTAGCTTTTTGCAAAATTCAGAAGAAATCGATTTAAAAAAAAATATTGATTCAATAATTTCTGTAAACACGTTTAAAGTGTATGAAAAACTATTATTGGTTGAACTAATATTTAACTTTGAACATATATAATAGCATAGTCATTTTTTTTTTTTTTTTTTTTTGGTTTTTGGTGTTGTTTCTTTTTACTTGAAAAAGTAAAACATTTCGAAGAGAACCATCGATCACTGGCAGAAAACATCAGTTTTTACAGGCCAGTTAGATCATGTATGTGCTTTTTCTAACTTACTATGCGGATTTGGTTCTGCTCATTGGTAAAGGTCGTATGTTGACCTACAGTTGTAACTTCAGGTCAATGTTATCTCTGGTCGACATTGTCTGATTGGCAATCATACCACCTATTCTTATTTCTAAATTATAAATAAAAAAATGGTGAAAAAAATACTCGTCTGCATTTCAAATTTCAATCGATAGGTAACTCGGTTTCACCTTTACTTTATTTTATCACCTGAATTGTGCTCCAAATCCAAACACTGCACTGAGCAGCGTTGATAGAAGAACACTTTGTATTAGCATTACCTTTGATACTATAACTGAAAATCATCTAATTTACAGTTCCCTTTCTTTTTCGGTTTTTTTTTTTGGAATATTTCTTGAACACAGATTCTCATATTGGGTATTTAGATAGTAAAAGATGTGATATGAGTGCAAATGAGACAACTCTCTATTCAAGTCAGAATTTGTGAAACAAAAGTAAACCATTATAGGTCAAAGTACGGTCTTCAACACGGAAATTTGGTTAACAACGAACAACACGCTATCAAGGGCCCCAAACAATGATTAGTGTGAAACCATTCAGACAGAAAAACAAACGGTATAATCGAGATACGAGAAACACTTATGAACCATATCAACAAACGACAACCTCTGACTTTCAGGTTCCAGTCGTACGACAGGTGCAAACAAATCAAGCGGGCTTAAACGTTTAAACAGGCGCCAACCTTCTTCCTAACCTGGATGTAACATCACAACATGGAAAAACACACTAGAAAATGTCAATTGAAATGGCTTAACTCAGTCAAAAGACAAATTAACAAAAACAAGTAAAAATGCATACATTTGTAGAATTCTTTTATTTGTCTTTATTGATATTACTTTTACTGTTAAGTATGTTTTTTTGTGATATCCATTTGACGTGACTCTGTTCTTACGTATTCCGTCATACTTTGAACGACTAAATTATTTGATATCTACCTGTGTGGCGTCAAACGCGCGATTCTACGCCAATACTAAAATTCTACGATTCTGTTTGGATTGATTTTTAATACATAGATTTATAAAAATCGTATTATAAAAATGCAAACTGAGGATGTTAAATTTGATGTATGTCTTTTTGTGCTTCTTTGTTACATTTGATTGTGTTATAGTGATTAAGATGATAAGACAATGTTGAATGCTATACCCGTGTTTTTGACATTTTTACCTATTGTATCTGTATGTTTTGTTCACGCATCGTTGTCAATATAATAGAATTTGATGCGACTATCACACAAGTAAGAGGTTTGGCTCGCTTTAAATCTACCATTTTTTAAATGAGAAAATGTCTGTACCTTGTCTGGAATATGACATTTGTTATCCTGTCGTGTGATGTTGTTGAGCTTTGTATTTTGCCATTTGATTACGGACTTTCCTTTTTTTTTGTTTCCCACGGAGTTTAGTATTTTTGTGATTTTACTTTACCCTAAACAATTAAAGTTGATATATGACACAATGTAAATACAGATATTGCATGGATAGCAAGAGATGCTTTACTTTTTCATATATATTTCGATCATGTTTGAGGTCATGTGATTCGGATAGCTGTTTTTATTTAATCTTGGTTTGTATATTTAAGTCATTAACGAGTTTTGAAAACAACCAACGATGATGTGCCGTGTTTAAAAAACAAATGTGAAAGAGAGGCGAAAGATACCAAACAATATTCAAATTCATAAGTCGATAGAAAACTAAAGTCTGTGAGAACTTGATTTATTTCTTAGCTGTAATTGGCTTTGAACTAGCATAAAGTTACTTCGCACCGCTCATGTATGAGACCCTAGTCAAGAAACTTTTTTGTGGTCATTCTAAAATAAACTATTAATGTCAAGGCCGCTTTAAATCATATAGTTCTTTATTGGTGGAGATCGTGTGTAGAATTTACTGGTTTTGCTTGTTGAGATTAATGTTTCGTTGGCGTATACAAATCAATTCATTTTTCTTTACTTTTTTGGATAAAAAAAGCATGTGCCAAAATAAAATACATAGAAAATATAAAAGCATTATTTATTATAGAATCAAACTTTTAATGTTTCTTTTGTTTTTATCAGGTTGCAAAAGAAGTGCAGAAGAAATATTTGAAAAAAAAATCCCAGATTTTTTTTAATGAACCAAAATGCTTCACAACATCGGTAGTTTTCCGAACGGAATTAAACAGGATTATCAAAGAAGTTGCACTCATTGGGCATTATCTGTTAAGGGTTCCAAATTGTGAAGTTGAAATCACCCCTTTGTAATTTTTACGGACGCCATTATGAGTTGGTTGACCGTTATGGAATAACCGTTTCACAGATGATATCGGATATGTTCCTTACGTCATAATTACAATCTCCTTCCCTTTTCATGAATGTGACCTATTGAATTAGATTGTTTACCGGTTTGTATTAACATAAGCAACACGACAGGTGCCATCTTTGAAGCAGTCTTTAGTTTTCTATGTTGTGTCTTGTTTACAATTATTTGTCTGTTTGTATTTTTTCTATTTTAGCCATGGCGTTGTCAGTTTATTTTTCTATCTATGAGTTTGACTGTTCCTCTTGTATCTTTCGCTCCTCTTTTAAGCTCGTGTTCACCGATTTGACCAAAATTCGGATTTTTAACATACTAAATTGTTTATTCAAAATTAAAAAAGTTAAAAAGAACCAATTAAGTAAGCATTTTGTCGTTATAAATAATCAGCATGCTTGAAAATTTGTTTTGATTTTTTTTTCTAATTTCAGAGCTGAATGCACCTTCTTAATACCAAATAGTGGATATGTACATCAGTGCAAATCTCATGTCTATTTATATTATGATATTTATGGTATTTTCATCAAATCTTAGGAATTTGTTTATATTCAATTTTGTCTGATAAATATTCTTTACTGTTACTACTCGTAAGAAGTAATATCTTGTTTCATCTGCACTTTTTTAGATTTTGTATGAAATATATAAAGTATGGCATTTATTGTAGTCATACTAAAACATTATAATGCTTACAATACAATTGTAATAAATGTTTAAGGATAGTTTCAATCTAACAGTGATATCACAGCATAAAAAATGTGATTTCGGAAATAAAATCCTATTGCAATAACCGAAAACATCGAATTTTCTTTTAAATTTTGCTTGCCAATATATGTTCGAAGGTCACATTTGCGAAATTATTTTGTTATGTGTTTATTTGTTATATTAAATCAAATTGCAGGTTTTTGCGGATTAACATTGCAGTTATTTTGTAGTGACCGACATGTTGAATACAGGTTATATTATTTTAGGCTTACATATTTGCTATGATGATAAATATATATAATATGAGGCAGGAATTACCTGTAAATGGAGACGAAGTCTGTATTATTATTTTTTTCTATTTCAATCATGTTGATAAAAGAAACGAAAATACCGTAACGTTTCCGATATTGGTTCTGTTGTTAGGGATTAAGTTGTGACGTTATTTAAGTTATAACGTCATATTCAATGTAAACAAAGAAACGCTGTTATCAGGTAACGTTTTTCATATCAAACAATTATTAAAAATGATTGGGTGTTGAATTCCTTCCTATATTTGTTGATATGTTGATAAATATACATTCAAAGTCTCATGCTAACAAGACCGACCGGAAAACATTTGTGCGCAGATGCAGACCGGAAAAGGAAGTAGATCTGGAAAAAAAAGTAAACGATTTTTAGTTCATTAGTAGATTGAAAAATTCGGGAAATTTTCCCGAAATTTTTTATTTTTTTTTTATTATTGATTTTTCTACCGTAATTGGGGACCTCGTCCCAATATTATGCACAAGACAAAAAAAAATAGCAATATATCATACATTGTTCATGAAAAGAGATACTTATGACTGGTTTTGAAAAGGGCGTTCTCTTTGCGGCTGGAATTGCAGCTTGCATTAAAATCTCACTGATCACATGTCAATTTCTAACTCTGTACACTCTTTGACATGGTTATACCTATCTTGCAGTTATTCTGTTAATGTTAATCAGAAGTCTTTGTAATGCTTTTATCTGTCTTGGAAATGACACTTCAGAGAATAAACAACCTTGTCGTAGAAACATACTTTTTTTCTAAAGGAAAAACTTGATATATGTAACGTTTATATAAAAGACAACTATAATCCCGAGTCTGTTGACCGCTTGGAAATATCTGTTTCACTAATAAGACGGATATGTCCCAATTGTCTTAACCATATCTTGTATTCTTTTCTTTGAATATGACCTACTGGATAAGAGTTATAGTCATGTTTGTACTTGCATGAGCAACAAGACGGGGACTACATGTGGAGCAGAATATGCTGTGTCCATATTTTGAGTATTTTATTTATTATGTTTGTTTTGTTCACGCATCGTTGTAAATATAACGGAGTTTGGTGATACTGTCGTACAAGTGAGAGGTTTAGCGCTATAAAACCAGGTTCAATACACCATTTTCTACGTTTGAAAATACCTGTACCAAGTCAGGAATATGACAGTTGTTGCATTAGAAAAGATGCCAACAAAGGTCTCGATGGCGCCAACTTAGGCAATATCCTTCATCATAAATTAGTTCAATCGAAAATACCTCCTTATTTCAAAGACCAGTCTGTATCAATCATTTCTTATACCTATACCAAACCTATTACAACTAAAATTTTCAATTACAAACACGTTTTGCAGGATCTCAGTATTGACGACTTCAAGTCTAAACCTCCTGATTGCACTTGTGCTAGTTCCCAATTCACATATAACCCTGCTGGCCATGTTATTACCGGTGACCTCAACATTGTTAATAACACTTCCCTACGAAATGTGTTATCGAAAGGTCCAAAATATCGTGAGCCGAAATCCATCAATTGGAAATACAACTTTAAAATTTTGATAGATTCAGTCGAGGATTATGCCAGGCAATGGGCTAAATGTTAGAAGAAAGACATAGACACTCTTTCCGAATGGATTAAGGCAGTGAGGTTGTTGATACAAATCAGAATTGAGAAACTGAATGGGTCTATCAATGCCCATGCTACGTCAATCTTTAAAGACCCTAATGTTACAAAACACTTATCCTACCTTCATGACAAATATGTTGTTGTCCCCGCAGATAAAGCCTCAAACAACATAGTTTTTGTGTGTAAAAGTCATTACATTAACTGCTTGATAAACGAATTAGGTATTGACAATTCACTTGGAAACCCAACATATACCCTCACGACACTTACCAAAGAGAGAATTCCTGGATAATTATAGGTCTGTTCTATGTTCCTTTGGAATTTCAACCAAAGATGATGAACTGGATCTTCCATCACTGTATTGGATACATAAACTGCATAAGTGTCCTAACATACAACGGTATATTACTGGGTCTTCCAAGTGCTCCACGAAACCTTTTCTAAATTATTAACATCTATTTTATCAGCAATGAAAGACGGGCTTCACAGTTATTATGAAGAGGTGGCGTGAATCAGATGTGGATACTTAAAAATTCCAAAGATCTCTTTGAGTACATACAATCTAACTCTTTTTCATCTTGTAATAGCATTAAAACATTTGACTTTTCTACACTTTATACCAGTATTCCACATTCCAAACTAAAAGACAAATTGAAAGAGTTGGTATTGCTTTGTTTCATAAAAAATAATGGCCAACGAAGAGAAAAGTATCTTGTCTTAGGAAGGGATACATCCTGTAAAGGATCACTCTTATTTAAACAAAAAATTCTCTGAAACTGACATTATCAAGATGCTTGATTTCTTGATTGACAACATATTTGTTACGTTCAGAGGACGTGTTTTTCAACAGACTATCGGCATTCAAATGGGAACGAGTTGTAGCCCTCTTTTTGCCGACTTGTTTCTTTATTATATATGAGGCTGACTTCATACAGGAACTTCTTTGGAAGAAAGATAAGAAGTTAGCAATATCCTTTAATTCTACTTTCCGCTATATAAATGACGTTCTTTCACTAAATAATTCAAAATTTGGTGACTATGTCGAACGCATCTATCCCAATGAACTAGAGATAAAGGATACAACAGATACAGTTAATTCGGCCTCATATCTTGACTTAAATCTAGAAATTGACAATGAGGATCGATTGAAAACAAAACTTTACGACAAAAGAGATGATTTCAGCTTTCTAATTGTGAACTTTCCATTTCTAAGTAGCAGCATTCCAGCAGCACCTGCATACGGTGTATATATCTCCCAATTGATACGATATTCCCGTGCTTGCATTTCCTATTATGATTTTCTTGATAGACGGTTGTTGCTCACAAGGAAGCTATTAAATCAAGAGTTCCAAATGGTGAAGATGAAATCATCTCTTCGTAAATTTTACGGATGCCATCACGAGTTGGTTGACCGTTATGGAATAACCGTTTCACAAATGATATCGGATATGTTCCTTACGTCGTAACTACAATCCCCTTCCCTTTCATAAATGTGACCTACCGAATTAGACTTTTTACCCGAATTGTTATCTCATAAGCAACACGACAGGTGGAGCAGGATCTGCTTACCCTTCCGGAGCACCTGAGATCATCCCTAGTTTTTGGTGGGGTTCGTGTTGTTTATTCATTAGTTTTCTATGTTGTGACATGTGTACTATTGTGAGTCTGTTTATCCTTTTAATGTTTAGCCATGGCGTTGCCCTTTTATTTTCAATTTATGAGTTTGACTGTTCCTCTGGTATCTTTCGTCCCGCTTTTGTTGTCCATTCGTTTGATGTGTTTTGTCATTTGATTTTGACATCAGTTTAGGGACTTTCCGATTGAATTTTCCTCGGAGTTATTATTATAAAGTATTTATAACAGCGCATTATATAATATCAAAATTACCCTAAGCGCTTTACAATATATATTCATTCCCATATATAAGTATTAACAATATAATATGAAAGACCATGTTTAAAACTTCTAAAACAAAAAGATTTGAAAAATATAGCATTGATAAAACAATAACATTTATATAAAATGGGCATGATAGATGGGAGATATTGAATCCGTACAAAAAAAAGTAAGTTAAAACTACAAAAATATTTGCTAAAAAAATTCAAAAATAAACAATAAAAGTAAGTAAAACATTCCATCCGCTTTATCCGAATAGGTTGATCTATAACATCGAAAGCAGCCAATAGATCTAGCATTAGTAAAACGGCACAACAGTCGTTATCAAGTGCAACAGTGATGTCATGATGTACACGAAGTAATGCTGTCTCGGGCGAATGAATGTCGTGAAGACAGTTTGTTGTATGAGGCGGGTCTTAACAACCTTGTCAACTACTTTGGATACAAACGGAAGATTCGAGACGGATCGATAATTTTTCAATACCTCTTTGTTTAGACCGGCCTTTTTCAAGAGTGGTCGAACAACTGCCTCCTTGAAAGATGTTGGTACACAGCACTGTTCGAGTTCAATATCTTGGTGATGACGGCAGCCAAACTGTTCAAACACGGTTTTAATTTCTTTGTCGGAAGTGGATATAATTCGCATGATTTTGTTGGAGCTTTCAAAATAATTTTACGTACTTCCTGTACAGGTGTAAAGAAGGTGAGTGGTTGACCTTCAAATTTTAAATCGAGTTTGAATTCTTCATTCTCATACATTCATATGCAGACGATTCATTCACTAAACAAAGGTTTTCAGTATTTTTGTGATATTACATTTTTCCAAACACCAGAAATCACCCCTTTTTTTTGTTGGAGTTCGTTTTGCTCAATCTGTAGTTTTCTCGGATGAATTTGGTAAACTGTTCGTCCTTTGTATATTTTGTATGTTTTGCCATGGCATTGTCATTTTGACGATTCCTTTAATATTTTTCGCCATCTATTCTAGAACTGAAATCTTCATTTTTTTTTTAGATTAAACAGTTGAAGAAAAAACTCCTTGTCTTTATCCTAAATCATAAAGAGAAGTTTGAGTGTTGAAATGAGATAAAAGAAACCTGAATAACTGAATCTGTATATTTCCAATTATGTCAATGTCAAACATTTAATATGCATAATATGCATCAGGGTTCAATCTAAGAAGACACTGTATGTTTTCGTAAAAACTATTGTCGTTTACTTTATGATGATATGATACCAAACACCTAACGGGAATAAGTGTGCTAATTTTTCTATGATGTATAGGAGAAAACACAAGATTGTTATATGACTTGATTCAAATTGCAGAAGAAAAAAACCTACCAGGACTTCTTTTGATTCATTATCATTGGATTTCCTATAGGAAGTATATTTTTTTTCAATTTTGGACAATCTATTCGTAATTGGGTGAGAATTTTCTACTCTAATATAAATTCAGCTGTAAACCAAGGGGGTAATTTCTCAGATTTTGTTAACATTGAACGGCGATCCGCTTTCTCCTTATTTGTTTATATTGTGTACTGAAATACTAGCTATTAAGCTTCGAAACAATAAGAAAATAAAAGGGTTAAAATCTGTGAGTATTGAAAACAAACTGTCTCAATTTGCTGATGATACTGCTATTATTTTCGATGGATCTGAAGAATCTCTAATGAAAAGCATGAAAGACCTTAAGTATTTTTGGGAAATCTCAGGTTTAAAAATTAACTATAGTAAAACCCAGGTTGTATGGATTGGCAGTATGAACTACAGTCAGAATGAACTTTGTACTAGCTTAAACTTATCATGGGGTAAACATAATTTTTCGTACCTTGGAATAGACTTGATGTAGATTTATCAAAGATGATACGGTTAAATTATGATAAAAAATATCGGAGATTGAATCTCTTTTAAAGCAATGGAGCAAGAGAAACTTGATTATTACAGTGGTTAAAACATTTGCATTACCAAAGCTTATCCATCTGTTTTCATCATTGCCAAATCCAGACTCCAGATTTATTCAAAAACTTGATAACTTATTTTATAGTTTTGTTTGGAAAAAAACAGTTGGTAAAGTTAAGAGAGAAACATTAGTGAAATATTATTTTGAAGGGGTCTAAAAATGATTAGTTTGATACCTTTCATAAAATCACAGAAATGTATATGGGTTAGAAGGTTGATCAATGATAAAGAATTACAGGAAACTCTTGCTTTCTATGGAATTGATTTTGATTTATTAGATTATTAGAAAATACAGGTGTCAAAAACATAGAAAAAAATATGAATGTATGCACAAATCCATTTTGGAAAGATGATTTGAGTGTCTGGCAAGAAGTTGTTGCATCAAATATTGTATATACATGGGAATATTTTTTGAATATTCCTTTATGGTTTAATGAGAAAATTAAAATAGAAAATGACATTGTTTTCTACAAAGACTGGTATGACAAAGGTGTACACATTGTAAATGATTTATTAGATGAAGCTGGAGAACTTTTTTCTCTGACTAAGTTCCAGGACGTGTATCACATACGTACATATTTTCTGAAATATTATGGCTTAATAAATTGTGTTAAACAGTATTCACAACATGTTGTTAAAAATGCTGCATCTCCAATTAAGAATAGTTACCCAAGCACTCCTAATAATATCAAGATTTTTTTTAAACATAAAAAAGGTTCTTAAGATATGTACTTCATATTGAGAAAAAAATTTAAAAATTGTAAAGAGTAATTCATATACCTTTGTATATTATCGTGATTATGCATTATGTGTTTTGATAAAATAAAATAAATATAAAAAAAAATATTAAAGAGGTTGGCAACTAAAGGTCAACATGGTCTTCAAAAATGAGCAAAAAAAAGGGGGACAAAATGAAAAATGTAAAACAATCTAAACGAGACACAAATTTGATAAACAGCATCAAACAACAACAACAGAATAACAGAATTCAGACTTGGGACAGGCTCATACAGTTCATTATATTTTCGATGTGCTTTTGGCATTTTGAAAGACGATTGTCATTGGGATAATGCAGACTATAAGGAACTTCATTTGGTTTATAAAATAATTGCAATGTACCCAGCCATGTGCACTCTATATTTTTGTTTCTATTTGTATCCATCTGATAAGTTAAGCCTTTTCAACTTATTTTTATAATTCGTTCTGTAACACCACTGTCTCAGTTAAGGTGGGACGATTGGTATCACGCTAACATGTTTAAACCCGCCATTTTAAGTATTTATGTGCCTGACCCAAGTCAGGAGCTTTTAATTCAGTGGTTGTCGTTTGTTTGTTTTTTTCGTTAATTTTTTGTACATAAATTAGCCGTTAGTTTTCTCGTTTGAATTGTTTTACATTTGTCATTTCGGGGCCCTTTATAGCTGAGTATGCGGTATAAGCTTGCCGAAAGCCGCACGGTAACCTATAGTTGTAAGTGTTGTGTTGTTTGGTTTTTTGTGGAGAGTTGTTTCGTTTGGCAATCGTACCACATCTTCTTTTTTATATATGTTACTCTTTGTTTTTCGTTCATTTCTAATACTTGTATTAGGCTGTTAGTTTTCCTATTTGAATTGTTTTATATGTAGGTAATAATTAGGTAAGGATAGATTATTAGAATTCTTTGTAACGTAAAACGTGCTGATTGTTGTTTATATACAATATAATATGTCGAACTAGAATTTACTATGTAGACACGGGAGTATCTCTAAAGATGTACTTCCGTAAATATAAAACAATTCTAAAGACAGTAACTTATATCTATATAGATATAGATTTTAAAGTGAGAAAATAAGATAACGTATTAGATATGTTTATTTTTTAACTTTTTTTTAAACTGTTAAATTTTGTAACCACTGAAGGTAGACCATTTATCACCATACATGTGCTGTCCTGTAATTTCAGTTTTGACACAGACCTTATCTTTTGCTGAAAGATGTAGCACAACACTTTGGGTAGCAGACGCATAACCTGAAAATCGTCCTCTGCCATCGGGATAGCTAGCAGCAATAATGTTGTCATTGTGTAGTAACTGAGTAGGAAAATATGCCGAATGGTAGGTGAGAATAGTCCAGGTAAAATAATAAAGACCTTCGTAAGGTGCAACAAACTGTCCCGTGGAAGCATTGTATCCAGAACCGGTGTTGGTTACTACCTTATCAAAAATCAACGTTGCTCCACTGTTAACGTTTGATTTATCTTTTGAAGATTTAGCTAGAAATCCGACCATTTCATGACCATCTGAAAAGAAAATATTTGTTTTTCTTCAAAATTTTACGTTATTACACATAAAGGCAACAGTAGTATACCGCTGTTCAACAGACCGAAAAAAAGTCGATTAAGAGAAACAAATCCGGTTTACAAACCAAAACCTAGGAAAAACAACAGAGCAAAAATAAAACTTAACTGCAACAAAGCTAACGTCAATACATGGAAACGGGACTATTTATGGCAAGCCAAACCTCCTGCCTATACAACCGACTTTCCCCTTCCTACAATTTGATCATATAAAAAACATGTGCATTTCAGTTTGATACTTGATATGAGATTAATATTTTGGTTGCATCATGAAAATATGTGTTTTTTTGAGTACCCACTTTTGTATTATATTTCGTTTCTATATGTGAACACAGAAATATAAAAATGCTTTGATTATTCAATGAATTTCATCTAATTCAAACTGATTATACAGCCCAAGTCAATGAACCATTGTCAGATGATGGTTGGGATAATGGTGTGTATATACAGCCATACCATTTCATATGAAATTACAATTTATTCAATGAACCGAGATGCTAAAACGACCATTTTCGAATAGTTTGTTCTAGGGCATATGAAATTTATTGCTGACTACCTTTCAATATTATATATAATGAATGTGAGTCTATTGCATATACATATATTATTCCCTTTAAATATCTGATAACGCAGATGATAGTGCCAATATACAAAGAATAATTTTTTATAGAAAATTCGTAAAGAGCCACAGTTTGTTAATACTTGTGTATTAGTGTAATAAAAATTGCTAAATTCCTTTTGCCTCTTATTGCGTAACAGAGATTTGTTATTATTTGAAATGGTTTATAAAAATTGAAATGGTAAGTAATAATCAAAAGAAACAAAGGAAAATTTGCCACGACTAAATAAGATTGTTCGTGTCAAAGAATACTTACAATCACTGAAACCTAGTTTAAATTTCTATGGTATGTGAATCATGCCTTTTTATATTCTCGTATAGGCCGTAAATGCGATCTTCAGATGCCTATAGTAAAAACGGATTTTAAGTACAGCCAAAAAACAATGCAATTTATTTAAGTCTTTTAAATTGTAATTAGGTCAAATTATATTAACTGCTACCCTCTTACAAAAACAGATGATCTTAGAACAGTAGTTTGTATATATTTGTGTATATGTGAGCCTCAATGAATATCTAGCTTCGGACCTGTCTCATTTCTTAATTGTACACTGAGTTATAGACGTCCACAATTTATATTCATTCTATTCTCAAATATGTGTCCTTTTCAACAAGTCATGTCCTGTCCCATCTGTTGACGCCAGAATTATCAAAACTTCTTACAACACACTTTTATACTCAAATTAAGTCGATATCACTTTAGCCAGTTGATCAGTCAATTGATATCTCCGAATGCTGAAACAAAGTTCTAAAAATGATAATCTTTCACTCAGAAATAATCCTTATTTTCTAGTTTCTGAAATTTTTCATAACCTGTAGCTTGTAAAAAAGCTCCGTGTTCCATATACGTTAACTACATTTCGACAAAGTATTTATGAAATTATCTTTTTTGATTTAAACCGTGATCTGCCTGAACTAAAAGCATTGTTTATTTCTTATTCTTTAAATGAATGGTTTAAATCTGATTTTTTTTTTTACTTTAATATGATGCTTTAATGCATGTTTCACTCAGAATTCCTATAAGTGGGCTAATTTCAACATGAACCGAAAAGTAAGATACTTCTATTTAAAATTTATTAAATGCGGCGGGGTTAAACATGTTTCGTGAGATCTTAACACTCCGCATATACATTAACCTTCCGCCAGTACGTCAAGGTAGCAATAGACAGTTAGAAGTTTAGTTTCGCATTATAGCCATGGTGAATTTTTTAAATATGAAAGTTTTCGTACATTAAAATTGATTTGTTTAAATAATTGAAGAATAATATAGCCTTCTTAGTGGATTAATATGAACATTTAGATTGTTTTAAGCATGTTTTATAGGGCATTTATCTGTTTGACCGTTCGTACTTTCCTATCCGTACCGCATATAGGTCTATAAATTATTGTAGTGTTTACCAACAACGAATTGACGCTCGATCTTTTCAATTCAATTTTATGGAAAAACGAGCAGAAATGCATATGATTTTTTAAGGACCTCTTGATAGATATATGCCTATGGTTTCAGGAATGGTATCACTGTAATTGCTTGAAATTTTCCTTTTGACCAAATTGTCGAGACTTTTGTGACATCACGGTTCACTCCCCTTTTTTGCAATATTTTGTATCAAATAAATGCAGATTGTTGCCATGGTTACACCAAAATGAGATTATATTTCATCATTACAATCATTAGAAATCAAATCTATGGAAGACTCTTTTTCTATAATATACACATGCATAACACAAATATCAAGCCTTATTTGTTAGAAAAGAAGATAAAGAGGGTTGAATTTAATAACAATAGATTGAAAATAAATTATGAAAATTTCACTTTGAATTACTGTCGCTAATAAATTTAAAACTTTCAATATCTTTAACTGTCTTTGATAATGAGCACAAATAAAATAAAATTATTTCTGTAATAAAGCACCAACAGTTAACAGTCCATAAAATTATACGATCATCTCATTTGGTCCACATTTTAACTTTTCCTTTGAATCGGTCTTCGCTGGTCTGGCGGGTAGTATTTCATCACACGGTCCTGTGTATTCATTAGATGTCAGTTCTAGAGGATATAACTTGCTAATAGGTCTAGACGTTTGACCACTTTTAGTCCGTAAAATAGCTGATCTCCTAAACCCATCTCGTCCTTGAATCAATTTGTCGATGATCCCTACATTCCAAGTTGTTCTTGAGGTTTCATCAAAAATTAGAACGACCTCTCCAATATTGCATCTAAAGTTCCGGTGTACGGTAAAGTCGTAATTCTTCTTCCGTAGAGTAAATGTGAGAGTGTCAATGGTTCATTATCCGTTGGATCCGATGATAGGTATGTCAAAGGACGATCATTAATAATAGTTTCCACTTCTCTGACGATAGTTTCAAGTACACGTAAACTCACAAATGCCTTTCCTGAAACCTTTTTAATACAGTTTTAAGTCAAACCTATTAATCTGTCCCACCAACCACCGTGCCATGGTGCACGTTTCGGTATAAACTTCCATACTGTTCCATACGAATTTAATTGTTCATTAAATGACGGTGACTTTGTCAGAAACTCTATTTTCTTTGCCGAAGCTGCAAAGCTTGTACCATTATATGATATCATGATTTTTGGTAACGACTTCCTGCAAGATATTCGACGAAATTCGGGAGAACGGACCAGAAGTTGTTGATTCTGATGAACTTTCGAACATTTTAGACACTTTGAAAAGGAAGAAAGAATTGTTAAGGAAATTAGATGAGGATATAATTCAGGATTTGGATGAAGAAGACATTGAAACAGAAATCGTCGATTAAGATGAGTATTCCTTTAATTTAGAAACAAAAGTACGTCAAATAGCAAAATATATCAAAGTACAAACATCAACGCTAAATACAAATGCCACAAGCTTTACAAATTCTACAAGCGACGTTCCGCCGTCAGATTCTACATGTAATAATCTCTCAAGCACAGAAAATCAGCATAATACACATTTCGGTGCGGATTTTCGCTAATATTCCTCAACTGCTGCCGAGTACAATAAACTCCCTAAGCTCAACCTACCAACTTTCGATGGCGACCTTCCACAATGGCAGTTCTTTTGGACTCGTATGAAGCAGCCGTACATACAATCCAACACTAAGTAACGTCCAGAGTAAATGGCTTTGCGCTTACAAACTTAAATTATGAAAGAGCAGTTTCGTTATAACAACAGAGGTACGGGCAAGTTCATAAAATCACACAAAAGTACATGGATGCATTACTTGAAATACCGTCACCTAAGAATACCCTACAAAGCTTACGTAATTATTACGACAAAATAGAAATATATATACGTGTTTTGGAATCCCTTGATCAGACAGAGGATACATTTGGCTCATTATTGGTTCCTATCATATTGAAAAAGTTACCGGGAGAAATACGTAGAAATTTAACAAGACATCATGGTTCGACCAGTTGGCAATTATCTGACCTACGACAAGTGATATTTCACAAACTCAATATTATGGAGGAAGGCAATTCCGCTGATTTTACGAAAACTCATGCCGCTACTGCAGCATTTCACACCAATGCAAAGGTACATACAAAACAAGCCAACAGACAAATGCACGTAAAGTCATGCGTATTTTCTAAAGAATCAAACGCCTCGGTAAATTGTATCAAAGTTCCTGAAGATAAAGACCGCATGTCAATAGTAAAAAGAGACTGCCTATGCTTCAACTGTTTAGGACATAATTACTTGGTTGATTGTAAGTCAAATAAAACATGCAGAAAGTGTCATAAGCGTCATCACACGAGTTTATGTAAGGATAATGCACAAATAGGTAAAGAAATTAGTGTGAACGTAAGTACCATTCAACACAACGCGAAGGAAACGGACAAAATTCTACATTTACAGGCAACCACGAATGTCATGCTCAAAACCGCAATAAATACTGTAAGTTCAGGACTACAATCTTTAAATGCCAACATTCTTTGTGATGAGGGCGCACAGAGGTCGTTCATCACAGAAGACTTTAAATTACAGTTATCAATAAATGGCACAGAAAGATTAAATTTATCCGGGTTTGGGGACAGCGCAGAAAGTACGAAAATTAGACACTTAAAAACTGCAACTATTTATTTGCTCACAAACGAAGGAAAGTTGCCGATCAGAGCATTGATCGTACCGGAAATCGCCGCACCACTAAAAACTTACAATCGCAAAGCTGCTAAATGATCGTACTTATTCGGGATAAAACTCGCACATCCAGTTACCTCGAACGACTATTTCCAAGTCTCAGTACTTGTGGGAGCCGATTACTATTAGTCAATTATAGAAGACCATGTCATTAGAGGCCAGGGACCTACTGCCGTAAAATCTAAAATAGGTTATTTACTATCAGAACCACTTCAGGGTACACCAACTTACATTGAACAGCAAACATCTATGATGAATGTGATGACATCAAAAAAGGCAGAAGACTGCGACCTGGAGAAGTTTTTGAAGTTAGAAACACTTGGAATTGATCAAATAGATGAGAAGATAACAGGGAACAAGGGATTTAGAGAAGTAAATGAGAAGACATGTATCAGTTACCACGAAAACATGTAATTTGCTACATTCTCCTGGTAACGGCACCAATATCGTAGAGTGAAAGCTAACGTCAAAACAACGGTGACGTCGTGTACAATAGAGAGCGGCAGCGGGAACACGTCATGTGCAATTCTTAACAAGGGTGATTATAGTCGGAAACCCGGTTGAAATAGAACAAAAGAATCGAAGCTCTTTGTTAAAGAAGGCGATAAATGCTTACTATAATGTTTACTATTGTGACAAAAAAAAGTTAAAAGAAACAAACACAATTAAAAACCAATTGTTCAGAGAACAATTGAAGGTCTTTCCACCAAAAACCATGTAGTTGAATATGAAAGTAGTAAAATTCGGTTTAAAATGTAATTTCCAGCGTCAAATGATAGATTATTGAACACTGATTCCAAAAATATATGGTTTCTATGAATTATTTTTTAAATAAGGGAGATAATGTGTTACTTCCGGTTTGAAAACTGTTTCTTATTTGAAAGATTACTTGACACTGATTCCAAAAATATATCGTTTTATATACTTTTAATAAAGTACAAAAAATAGCTACTTCCGGTTTACACAAGGCCACTTCCGGTTGGTTGTTCCAAGGTTAAATGGCTTGAAACCTAAGGCAAAAAGTCCCATTGCTTTATCATGTGTACATGTGAGGTAAAAGCAAAGGACAAAATCTAGAATGTCAATTTAACCTATGACCTTGAGCTCAATTAAAAGGTCATCAACCAAGGACCTCAAATCAAAAGACCCTAGGTCTTAATTATATTTGGTTCATGAGTTATATCACCATATGCATAGTAAGCGCACCCTTTAAACCAATATGTATGTGTTACAACATGTCGCAACTAACAATTAAGTAAAAATATGTTGTTGATATCTTATATCGTGTTTGAAAAGAGGTGAAAATAAGCCAAAATCCAAATTTAGAAATGACCTTGACCTTTGACCTTGCCCCTTTTTCCTTTTTTTGGACCAAGGACCTCAAATAAAAAAAAACCTAGGTCTCTATCACTTATGGTTTACCAATTACAATTGCATTTTACTTATTTTAAATACAGAAGGGGAAATAACTCTCATATGAAGTTTCCGGACCGGTTCGGTCAAAATTATTTTTAAGATCCTGAGGATATAAGGAGCATATTGGTGAAATAATTTTGTCGTAATCTTTAACGGTTGCGAAGGAGATTTGTACACAAGAAAAACAGTGTTTAAGGAGATAACTCTTACAATAAAAAGTAATCGGCTTAACAGGGTAAGTTTCAAAATCGTAATAACTGTTAGATATCATAGGCAAAAAATCTAAGCGACATCTTGCGAAACAAAAAAAATCACCGTCGGAATTAAAAGTGACGAAAGAAGAAAAACAAAATACTAATAATAATCAGAAGAAAAACAATAGGTCTTTCCACATGAAAAGTGGAAAGACCTAATTACAATTTTCTTCTCAATTACGAAGTGTTTTATTTTAAAAACACCATTTGCATAAGTTTTCAATTTATCTAGTACATGGTTAAGCAGAACAATTAAATATCAAGTCGACGACATGGATATCTTTCAAGTTGGATGAAGAAAATGCATAACCTCCGATTTAAATCACAGAAAAAGAGTGGATGTGTTTGAATAGCTTTTTTTTTACTGAAAGTACTTGACGACAGTCTTTCAAGTTGGATGATGAAAATGCATATCTTCGAAAATTATGATTTGTTGTGTGTGATAACTAGGATTTATTGTCTTCAACCACTAAAAAAATCTAGTCTGCACCTCCACGAAATCTTTAATTAGATTTTTTTTAAATGTTTATGAATTTTCGAAAATTCCACCTGACAACCGATCAGACAATATTTTTAAGTTGAATCAGTGCAGACAAGATCATTAACTGATGCTCATTAGCTAGTTGATACATTTGTCTTTTAAAATACAACTGACATATAAGGATCGTAATGGTGCAATGTGGATAAATCTATCGGTTACCAAGGTCAAAATTGGCAGCGACATTGTAAAAATGAACAGGCGTTATGGGGGAGATAATTTTGACGAAGTAGAATCCTGACTGTTTAAAAATTATGAGTGTCAATTTTTGTTTTGTATTGCTACCCAAGACAATGTAGAAAATAAACGTACGGGTCCGATGTCTGACAATGATACAAAAATTAACAACGGCCTTCTAGCAGGTAATGACATGCATGTAATGTTGGCAAATTTTAAAACACAAAAAACAAATGTAAACATGTTCAATCAAGTTATCTAGAATAGTATTTTGTGTACTTACGCATTTCTTTTGTATTACAATCACATCGCCCTTCTGTACTCTCTACTAACTTAAGCTGGTACAGAATGCTCTTCCACAAGTTGGCATTTTTAGAACACGCTTTGAGAGCAGTGACTGATGAAAGGAGTATAAAGCCGAGAACGTTAAGAGCAATTACTCTGAGTGCGCTGGAAAAAAATAATAAGTAACCTTTTGAAATATTACATATACTAGTATATGATGAACAAAACAAGTATCGACTACTTAAAAGATTATGTATATATCAATGCGATAGTCAGGTCAAACTAAACGCCCCAAACTGACAAGGAGATTCGATCAATAATTTGTTGTTATAAAATTAATATTATGACGAACAGTTTTCAGAATAAAGTTCTTTAGATCTGAACTAGATTCCTATCTCCAACGTGAAGAAAGGAACATAGATATAAGAAGATGTGATATGAGTGCCAATGAGACAACTCTCCATCCAAGTCACAATTTATAAAGGAAAAAACATTCAAAGTCAAATTACGGTCTTCAACATGGAGCCTTAGCTTACACCGAACAGCAATCTATAAAGGGCCCTAAAATGATGTGTATATACTACTTGAGTATGTATATAACCCATTGTTACTAGAATAATTTCAACGTAGATAAAAGAATTTGTTATAAAAGAAGACTGCTGCTCAGCCTCGCTGGTATGCAGTCTCTGCATGGTATCAGTCAGTTCAATATTCGAAATCACTAAAGATTATAGCATATACCTACAGTAATGGACAGATTCATAAAGCTAGTGGTACTCATTAAATCATTATGTCTTAAATAAAGGCAACAGTAGTATATCGTTATTCGAAATTCATAAATCGATTAAGAAAAAAACAAATCCGGATTACAAACTAAAACTGAGGGAAACACATCAAATATAAGAGGAGAACTATGACACAACATTGAAATGTTACACACACAGAAACGAACTATAATATAGCAATGGCCATTTTTCTGACTTGGTACAGGACATTAAAACCTGATATATTTTTCACAGTTATGACTCATTGGTAATGGAATCTTGTATGTTTTGGTTATGGAAACCAAGTCACTAGGTCATATTGTAGTTATACTTAAAACAAGATCTATCTTTAAAAAAGATATCCGACGTATTTAAATTTGAGTATATGTTTAAAAATATCATTTCGATAACCTTCAGAAGCACAAAGATACCATTTAAATAACGTTTTCTCTGTTTGTGTTCAGTATTCTCGGTCCTCGTATCTTTCTGTTTACATTCACCAAAACCCCGCGGAAATCTCACATGCGTAGGTGCGTTCTAAAAGTCATGTACGTACGTACAACAAAGTTTACATTAAAAATTATTAAACTGTCCCAAATAAACAGCTGTCAGGGATGCAAAGAGCTATTGGAGAAACAATAATATTAATAAAAATATAAATCTTTGTAAGATCTAGTCAAATATTTATAGTTTTTCACTTGCTTTCCATCACGATATAATTAACGAGACGTTTTTTTCAAACACAACCAAATCACCCACCATCACAATCACAGAAAGGATTTTCGAGCATGCGTATTCTGTTGCCATAGTTAAGCGTCCTTAAGTTAAAAGGGCACAAACCGAAACTATACCGACTACGTCGGAAAAACGATATACTAGTATAGTGTTTGTTTTTGTTTAATCTCATTAAAAATAAGAATGTGTGGTACTTCCAGAAATCAAATAACACAGATAACAATAGACCAACAAATTTGAGAAACTTTTAGCGTACAAGGCAATACAATGAAAACGTAAATAAAAAAATAAAACGAGAGAAATAAAGATCTAATTCTTAATAATGTAAATCCAGACAAGTTTGTTTTAAAACTTCTGTTTAAAAATCTGTAGAAAAGCTGTTCTTTAGTCTTGTACCTATTGACATTTTAGTCTTGGAGAACGTAGTTCATTCATTAGTTGAAATAAAGCTTTAAACTAGTTTCAGTATCTGTGAGAAGTCTAAGTGCGGTACTTTGCCTTTTTTGTCTTTTCTTATTTGTTTTTGAATTAAACCCCGATCTAATGAGGCACTCTCTTACCAACTGATTTCTACTGTTTTCATTTCTCATGTCACGTTGTAACACAATTTTCAAAGCTATAGGATTGTTTGGTGTACCAACATGCTCAATCATTCTTTTCTCTTTGAATTGTCAACCCTTTACAAACTTTACTGTAAAGAATTTACTAATTGTTGAAGACTTTACAGTGACTTGTTTTCAAATTTGTTCTACCTTACTGCTAGCTTTATACTACTTTTCACTTCTGTATGTTTTCCTTTTTTTGCATTTTAATTACTTCTATTGTTCCTTTTATGTATTATTTTCTTATTAAATTTTATCTGAAATAAATATTCTCTTCAGTACGTTTTGCAAATGACTTATAGTTTACGGTAATTTACAAAAGTTGGTCTCTTACCTCATGGTTTCTGTCAGGTTCTTTTGTGGTTAGAACTGATTGTGAAAGTCTGTTTTGACATGTTATTTTTCTAAGTAATTTTATAATGTCAAAAGGTATATGATATTCAGTTTCAGACATGACAAAATGTCATTACCGATATTCAATTCATTGTAAAGTTTCTTGGAAATAACGATTGCTATATTTTGTGTTTTTCGTTTACAAAAGGACATTTGTTTTCATTGAATTACAAACCGTGGATGTGGCAAAAATCTTAAGAATATACTAGGACAGACTTTAAGAATGTAACATTTAAAATTTAATAGCATAAAAGGCATTTGTGTCTTGTAATTTATTCATAACTGTTGCTGAAATGCGGGATTTAATACATTTACTCAATATTTCAGGGACAGTTTAATACACATACTTTGATAGAAAAAAATTTAATTGTTTTTGTGTCAAATTTTACTGGAAAATTTTAGTTTATGATTCCTACTGTATATTATCTACTGTCTAATACTTGAACAAAGCTCATTGGTTAAATGTATCCAACGTCAAAAAATAAAATACATTATACATTGTACCAAAGTATTCAATATCACTTGTGAAATAGTAGATGGGATATATTGGTGTTAAACGGGGCACTAGCTGTCAAATTCATGTTCACCGATTCGACCCAAATTCTTATATTTGTTTTATAACAATATAAAACATAAATATAAATTATAAAATGTCTTAAATAAACAATTTACAGGGCATGAGGTCGATTATATGTAGCTTCGCTTCGTATGTATTTTAGTCATGACGCCATCTAATTAATTGTTGAGTTGACCTCTCGAAGACCACCCATGCCCATATAAGTGATATAAACATAAATTTAGTTATAAATAGATAGCGGAATTCGTGCATTTGGATTCTTCTAGGTCGAATAAATTTCATTTATAGATTAAAAATATGTGTTAATCATCATTTTTACCTGTACAAGAATTATATATTATAGGATCGAATCAGTCATTCAAATGATTTACCTTTGTTTCACTTTCAATGTTGACATTCTATTTATTTAAAGAATCAAACATGCATACAATTCATGAGTTATCCATCTCTCGTCAAGGGGTTAAATTGAAGTTCACATGAGTAAGGATTCAATGAGGTTGAATTATTCACTTGCATGTATATGATTCATCTTCAAGGTTTCTTAGCTTATTTTGCGAAAATTGGACCATAGTGGCTGCTAAATTCAAATTAATATTTCACTGTTTCTCTTTCTATTTCTCTTTTCGAATCCAGAACCAGTTTTGGTAACCACCTTATCAAATATAACTGGGGATCTGATCTATCTTTCAGATTATTTAGATTTGAAGTTTTAGCCAGAAATCGGACTGTTTTACGACTATCTAAAAAAATAGAAATTTTCATTTTTAAATGTTAGTTAATATCTAATAATAAAACAGATATGTGTTAAAGGAAAACAATTGCATATCAAAAAGATTGATACTTAGTATTTGTTTAATACTCACAATCCATAATCATGAAAAGATATGTTGTCGTGTAATATTTCACTTCTGTTTTATTACTTATTTTAAAAAAGTCAACTATAAAAAATTTTATTCTTTCCTTTCAAAAGAAATACATAACCTTTTTCTTTTAAAAGATAAACACAAGCTGTTAAAGTATTTGTAAGTTCTGTTTTGTAAAAATGTTCTTTAAATGCGTACAATTTATTTCTAAAATTAACTGATATTTATCCAATATTCATGAATGTACAAAAAACGTCATTTTGTGCTGAATATTTATCAAATTTTACAAAAATTGCGCTATTGACTTTTTCATGAAAATTGGTAACATAATCTCCATACGTAATAAAACCGCATATCATTTAAAAAAAGAGGTGTCCATGAACTCGTTTTCAATTTTCAAGTTAGGTCAGTTATAATGATAAAAATCAGTCGAAAACTGCATTTTTTCCCGATAAGTCACTGTTTGATGTCGCGACAGTAACAATTTACAACGTCATTACCACTCGTGTAACTGTATCGTATGCCCTTAACTGCATTACTATGAATTTTGATATAGATCACTTGTAGACAGTTTGTGAAACAATTTTTGATAAAAAGTTGTAAATAACTGAAATCTCTTGAATGAGACACCCACACCAATGGCCAACACAGTTAAAGATCGAATTAATCTCTTCAAATAATGAAATAATAAATTTGTTTAAAGAAATATTCTCAACATTATTGTTCATTTTAGCAAATACTTTTTTTTTAATTTTGGAAGGGACAATTCTTCTTGAATCTTGATTTTTGTATTTATCATTTTAATGTTAAGGATAATATGTTTTATTTTTTATTCTAAATTAGAATATTTCACTGATAAATCCTCCTAGAATATAGTTGACTTCAAAATGAACTTCTCAATCAGATATTTCTACTGATTCTTAAGTAAAAATGACGTCACAGTGACGTAATGTGGGACCAAAATGGTATTTAGGGTTAGTTGATATGATATGTGCTTTCTGTGCAATATTTCGAGCTACATTTAGTTTGAATACTAATGTGAAAAGCTTCCCTTTACCTAACCAAATTTTTAACACATACAAAATTTGCTCACATAAATTTCACATGATGATGAGAACAATTTAACATGAGATTAACCTCAAACGAGCTCGTACATGAAACTCACATGAAAATTTCGGGCGAATTTTAAGTGAAATGAAATTAAAATGAATCTCACGTGAACATTTTTAACACAATCTTTACGTGAACTACAAAAATAAAGGCTGTTTGTTTTTTCATGATTTTAATAAATTTATAAATTCAGATGTTATGTGAAATACTTTTAATATAACAAAAAGTTTACGTTCATTTCACTTGAAAAAAATATGTGTTTTTCACATGAAATCCACGTGAGTTTTACATGGAATTGACATGAAATTAGCATGAACTGATTTCACATGAGTTTCACGCATAAGCTCATTTGAGATGAAATTCAAGTGAAATAAATGTGAGGGAAATTTTCCTGTGTATATCTCAGCGGGATAATAAAAACGCGGACTTTTTTCTCTAGGATCAAATAATAAAACAACATTTATTGACTCTATCCAATCAGATGTATTAAAATAGTACATGTATATATTCTTGTACTCACTTGATTCTTTTGCATCACAATCACATCGCTCTTCTGTATTCTCAACTAACTTAAGCTGGTATTGTATGCTTTTCCACAAGTTGGCATTTTTAGAACAGGCTTTGTGAGCAGTGACTGACGAAATGAGTATAAAGCCCAGAACGTAAAAAGCAATTACTCTGAGTAGACTGAAAAATAATTTTATTACATGTACCTTATGAAATATTACATATATATGATGGTCCAATCAAGTACTTTAAAGGTTATAAATCATAATGTGGTAGTAAGGTCAATCAAAACGCTCTAAACTGAAAAAGATTTGGGGTTAAAAAAAACATATTTAGATGAAAAGTTTGAAAAAAAGCTCTTTAGATCTGAACAAAATTCCTATCTTCGACGTCAAGAAATGATCTTGAATGTATACTACTCGAATTGTGGGACATTGTCACTTAAATAATTTCAACGTAGATCCGAGACTATGTTAAAAGAAAGGAAATTCCTATCAATAATGGCACATAACAAGTTGTTAATATACCTATAGAAATAGACCGATTAATAAATCTAGTGGTACTCATTAAACCATTGCGTCTTAAAAATCGGATATCTGGTAACTTTTGGTGGTAGAAACCAAGTCACTCGGTCATATTGTGTAATTATACTTCAAAACTGTAAAGTGTCTGTTTTTGTTCAATTATAGGATGGTATTAATTGGTCTATTAATTTGTATCTGAAATAATGATTTTTGAAGCTTTTATTTTGAAACTGACGTATCGTTTATGATAATTTACTAAAATTGTTTTCTTACCTCATGATTTCTGTCAGGTTCTATGATGTTTAGAATTGATTCTGAAAGTCTGTTTTGACATGTTCCTTTTCTAAGTAATTTTATAATGTCACAAGGTAATATGATATTCAAATTCAGACATGTAAAAATGTCATTAACGATATTCAATCCTTTTAAAAGTTTCCTGCAAATAACGATTTCTATACTTTTGTGTTTCGTTTACAAAATTGATCCTCATTGAATTATAAGCCTTGGATATTGAAAGAGATACTAGCACATACTTTTAGAAAAGAGGGACGAAAAATACCAGAGGAACGGTCAAACTCATAAATCGAAAATAAACTGACAACGCCGGGCTAAAAATAAGAGAAGACAAACAGACAAACAAAAGAACTCTTGACACAACATAGAAAACTAAAGAATAAGCAACACGAACCGCATCAAAAACTAGGGGTGATCTCAGGTGCTCTGGAAGGGTAAGCAGATCCTGCTCCTAATGTGGCACCCGTTCTGTGGCTTATGTTATAACAAATCCGGTAGAATGTAACATTAAAAATCTAAGAGCGTCTTTTGTCTTCTATTTTTTCAGAAGTGCTGCTGAAATGTGAGATTAAATGCATTTACACCATATTTTAGGGACAATTTAGAACCTATATTTCGTATCTGGGGGTTTGCATTTGAGGGTGGTTGGCCATTTCCTACCTATGCAGCAGTAATATTTGAGGTTTATTTACAAGGGCTGATGAAACAATAAGGACACTGTCCTTCTCGTATTTCAATGTCCTCATGAGCTGGATCTGGATCTCCATTGTCACCATTGTCATCTCTGTCACTACTTTCATCCTGAATATTTCTTTGGCTTGAAGAAGTACTTCATCTTTCATCCTTTTTAGCCCTTTTTCTCTTTATACATTTTTTTTCTAAAATAGAATTGCAGTCATCAATAATAAAATATATATAAATATTATGATATGCCTTCTTTACATTTGTATTTGTCATACTTTTATTATAATGTTATAACATAATTAAATTTAAACGATAAATTAATATTCACATTTACTGAATAATGTTTTATTGAAATATCTATAAAGTAAATGAATTAAAAAAAATACTTACCAACAATACATGATGTCATATTGTGCTCTTTCAAAAATATCATCAATTTATCCTTTTCCTCTTCATTTACTTTCAAAACCATTTCACATCTTTTTTCCATCTTTGCTTTTGCACTTTCTTCTTTTACATCTGACCTAATCTAAGTCATGTGATTATTGTTTGAATTTGATTGGTCTAATAATCTTTGCGCCTAATTTTTCAATTTGAAATAAAATCTGATTGGACCAGATCATTTATCAAAGTCATGTGATTTATAAACTTCGAATTTGATTGGTTTGCTTATTTTTGCGCTTATATTCTTTCAATTTCAAATCAAACACAGTATTTTGTTCTTGTATACAATAAGTTCCAAGATAGCTAGCAATATGAATATACTAAGTAATATTACAAATGTGGAGTATTTTAATAGAAAGAGACTTTCAAATGGAGAAGTGAAATCATACCAATATGTCAGAAAACCTCGAAAATCCATTGACTACAATTTTGACAATGACTCACAAAAGTTGGCATTTGATGAAAAATATGAAGGTCTAAAGAGGAAAATGAAAGTAAAATCTAATGTGGACATTTTGAACATTTTGATGGACTTTTACAATCAGAATTGTTCAACTCCAAAGCTTGAAGAAGTACTAAATCCAATTGATAATAGTGGACAGGATGACCAAGAGCTTTTTGTTTGCTCTAAACAGAAACTGTTTGAACTTGTACGTCTATCACAGTGGTATGGTCCTCTTGAACCGGCCGAAATGACAAGAATTGGACACGTTGCAAGACTAGTTGTTAAACCAGTTAAAACCACATCTTTTCCGATTTTCTTGCATTCCTCATCCACACTGAAGCAGGACTTTACAGAGATTTACAAGTTGATACATTCTTATCTCTGTGCTGGGATGTTTCCTGCTCAATACGAACGATTTAGTAGTTTTGCTAACATTGGACTTCCACAGAAACGATTTCGGGGAAAATGTTTCCAACATTCAGACAGGTGGTAATATCGCTTCGGGACAAGAGCATTGATGATGCTTTAAAAGAGGGAAAAGATAAAAACTCTTATAGTGATAATAAACTTGATATTATGACAGATGCAAGACATGCATGCAGAAAGAACAGTTTTCATACTGATGTAACAGCTCTGGGGAATTTGACGCATAAAAAAGTAGGTTATAGTCACGTTACAAAGAACCAGGAAAGGAGTTCCCAGAAACATGAAACCTTTGGTACAGAAAAGCTTTACGAAGACTTCGAAAGGAAAAAGATTAGAGTAAAAGTTCATTCGCATGATAGAAATGCATCTGTCGGTAAATATCTGAGCCAAAACCAACCAGATGTAATTGATTCATATGACACTTGGCATGGTGCAAAGGGATCCGCAGGAATATGGCAAAAATTACAAAGGGGACAAGAAAAAACATCGGAAAGACATGGCATCCAGAACTTAGAGAAAAATCTGCTGGTGTTAAAACCCATGCTTAGTTGGCAATGAAGAACTGTAACGGTAATGCTGCTCAATTAGTGCTCTTACTTGACTCCATTGTTGATCACTACAAACAAGACCATAGAAACTGTCATCAAACATCTAGATGCAAAAATAATATCTATGTGCCTTCACGAGACATTATTCGGGACCCAACAGCCGAGTTGTTGCTAAGGAACAGTATAAAAAACCTTCATATTTATAAGCATCCAGAAAAGTACACACATTGTCGTGACACTCATTATATTGAGAGTTATCATAATACAATTCTTATACATGTGGATAAAAGGTTACATTATCATAATTTAATGTATGAAATTAAGTTGGGACTATCAATACTTGATTGGAATGAACACATTGACAGACCTGCTTTATCTGTACAACACCGTATGCAACATGACCATCCACGTCGACAATCTGGATATCGTGTTTTGACACCAAACAATATACTTTTACAGATGAATTATGGAATAACTTTGTAAATCTGTTAAATCATGTCCGCAATTACCAAATTAAGCCCGATGACATTGAAAATGTTCAAATAGACCAAAATGATACAATTGGTGGTGAATATGAAGATTCAGATGATGATGATTAAACTGTGATGTATCTTTATGTATAATTTATTAGTATAATTAAATTACTGTGTGTGCATTATTATCTTCTTTTTTTTATTGAAAAACAAAATACTCATCACAAAATTTTGAATTGCAAAACTAATGAAACACAAATAAGATAATTTCTTTCTAACAATACTGTAAACTCTGAAAATGTAGATAAAATTACAAATTTGGATGCATAACTACATGAACTAATTAAGATGTGATGATGCTCAAGGCCAAAATAATTATTTAATCCAACAATTACCAAACAATGGGACCAAATAAAAAACTGTCTAAGGACAAACTTATGCAGGAGAGATTCTTCTTATTTTGCCATGAAATTCGAATAAAATCAACAAGAAACTTTCAAACATTTACTGTTTAAAAATTTTGAATGAACAGAATGATGCATAGACATTAAACTTTAAATGTCAATTATTTGTCCAAAGAATGGAATTACATTCTATACAGGTATACAGAGAGTTTATTCCATATCATAACTTCAAAAGATAATTATGTGTAAAACACTCTATATAATTATCGTTATTGAAACTTTACACACAATTGTTTTGGTAACATTCCACTTCAACATTTGTAGCTGTACCTAAGTGACTGCCATTAATAACCTTTAACAAGACAGATACTGCTTTACCCAACTTTCGCTATCAGCTGGAGATGGCAAGTAACTTGTGATAAAACTTGGACACTGACAGTCATGTTCTTGGGGTTTAACCAAATTTTGTAGAAATTAGCAATGATACAACAGAGACCAAATTATGTAGAGGTTACCGACTATTATCAACTTGTGGTCTTCAACAATAAACAAAACCCAAATTCATAGCAAGCTTTAAAAGGCACTAAATGACAAATGTTACACAATCCAAACAAGAAACAAATATGATACACAACAACAAACAACAATCACAATCTACAGACTTGGAACAGGCCTAAACAGAAAAGGATGGGGTTAATATTGACATTTTAGTCCATTGACACATTTGTTAGCAATCATATGGAACACAAATACTCATCGGCAATCTTACCACATCTTCATTTGATATTTTCTAAATGCATTTATCTTATTCATGACGCTTCAGTTATTACCACTAGAATTGTCCATAAAAGAAATGTTTAAATCCAGTCAATTTTAAAAAAGAACTTGGATCTGATGATGCATGTACATTTTATTCTTCCAGTATTAATACACATTTATTTTACAAGGAATTACCACTTCAATAATGTCTGACTATAGTTCCAGTAACTTGAGTATATGAGAAAAGAATACAAAAATGAAAAATACAGTAATAGTTTTTTTATTTAATATGTAAATCTACATATTTTATGTTATCACATAACATTGCACCAAACAAAATGTCTTTAATACTACACATAATGATTAAATCAATGTGCTGTTTACAAAAACCAAGCAAAAAATGTTAAGAAAATTAAACTATATATAGCTTGACAAAAATAAAATGTACAATTCCCATTTTAAATTATTAAATTTATCTTCTGGATTATTCTTTTAACAAATGAACCTGCATATGTAGCTTTTTTGTAAATTACAAGAACAACAAAGGCCCTTTTATTATATGATAAACATGAATCAATTAAAATAAATATATTGCAAATGGCACTATAAACATATTAACATCATTTATTTGGTTCTCATTGTCATTGTCCCATTGAAATATCTACCTGCTACGATTTGTCAGTAAATCAAATTTAGTTATTCTATCTTGTTAACTGTTAAACAAATAGAGTGACTTATAAAATATTGAAATATATTCAAATTTCTCTTTTTTAAATCATTTTAAAGAAATATCTTTATGATACAGAGTTGCTCAAGGAAAAATATTTCTGAATGTTGGTTGCAATATATTTGTTAACCATAACACTTTAGATATATACAACATACTTATCGACTTATTAAATAAGTTTAATTTATTAAAGAAAATGTGAGGTATACATTTATGTAAATGAGACAGAAACGTTAACTAAATGATACAACAAAAACCAATGACATCTAGAGGTCAACATATGATCTTCTTCCTCAAAAGACCAGTGGTAAAAAAAAAATGTCAAACATTCAGTTGGTCCAGGTCTAAAAGAGCTGTGAATGACTTACAAATATTTGCAATTATAACCAAAATAAATCAATGCCATATTGTTCTCTTGCTTTATCAAGTTTATTTACAAAAGCAAAATCAGCATCCATGACCCAAAATAATAATAAATAATGTGAATGAAAGTAATGGTACCACATAAGAAAATATATATTTGTTGTTAGTTAGGTATGGAGTCCAAGTGAAATAATCTGAAAGATGGAACCAACATGACAGGAGGCATATGTCCGGATATCTTTAAATTATTCAAAGAAAAGAGAGAGAAATCTTGATAAAATTTATTGTTGCAAGAAGTCAGAAGACTGAAATTACAGGATTTCTTAGACATGTGAAATAATGGTATTTAATTTGACTTGGAAATCACAATCTTCATTGTAACCAATGATATATCAAATATATAATTACTTTATAAATGTCATGTGAAACAGATCTCTTAGATCATACAATGCTTGTCAATCTCACTTGGTCAACAATAATTTACAATGACAAAAGCTATCAAATTACAATAAATTACAATATAAACAAATTATTCAATTTCATATTTCGCAGATGATTTACAACAGCTGATGGCAGATTTAATGTTCTCTACTGATCCTCCTGCTGTGAAGAAAGCTACAACACCCATGGCTAACATGACAAAATATGCTGGTAAAATACTGGCCAGGTATAGTGGTTCTGCACGATTCACTGTTCTCTGATTGAGTAACGTCTGAAAACCAAAAATATATATATAGCTGATAATTTACATTTCAATTCATGAATGTGTTTATATTAAACCTCATGAAGGATCTTGGAAATATATGATGATAAATTAAAAAGAATTGTGGTAAATGTGGTAAATGTCAATGAGACAGCAATAAAAATATGCAAAATAATAAGACATCTAAAGGTCAAAATATGATCAACATCTACTGGTCAAATAATGGTCTTTAACTAAAAACTATACAATATATCAATCTCTTATATCATTCCAGGTATAGACAAGTTTTCTTACAACAACAAAAAATAATAGATATGACTATAAATGTTATGCCATCATGGTACAACTGAATGGTGTATTAGTAAATTGTACTCCATAGGTAACAGCTTTGTCATGTTCATGTAGTATTAAAATCATACATCCAATTAAAAAAAATTAACTTTTTTTTTATTGATTTCTTCAAACAACCATATAGCAGAATTAATCTGGACTAGGTTGCTTAACTTTAAACATTCAACTAGTGGTTAAAATATGTCCATAAAATTTTCACAGCTGGTTCATCGCGGCAATTTTTATCCAATGTGTAAATGTTTTGAGCAATAAAGTCCAGATGCATTATTTACAACTTACCAAGCATGAGACCAGCATATGTGTAGCTACTACAAGTGCTACCATGTAGTATTTCTTTTTGTCCAAGGCATGGAAAAATATAACTCCCCAAAATATGTGCAGAAATATAAAGCACAGTGTCAGAAAAGCTGAAATTAAAAATCAGACATTAGACCAGTTCAAACGACTTTGAAAGTAAAATTGAGAATGGACATGGGGAATGTGTCAAAGAGACAACAATCCGACCATAGAGCAGACAACAGCCAAAGGCCATCAATAGGTCTAACTTTTCTGCAAATAAAAGAGAATTCAAGTACCAACAAATTAACATATCAAGTCTATAAGATTTCTTATTATACAATAACAATTGGACTCCAAAACAATCTTCAGAATTTTTAGTACATAATAAATTTCTTGCCTTCATGTCTGACATCCCATCTTGCATAACCTATTTATTGTATCAATTTCTAATCATTTCCCATCCTGAAAATGCATAAAAAATTCCCAATGGGCATTAGCCAAGAAACATTCAATTAATCAAACAAATCTACAAAATTGGCAACTGTATATTTAATGACATTCATTTCTAGTCAGGTTGAAAAATTAGAAACTTGAAAGGTCAAGCTCATTGTAATACTTTTAAATAAGACTATCACAGCAGAGACATGGGTTTGTCTTGTGTCTAGCATACTTAAGTTAAAATCAAACTAATTTAAAACTATATCAGTAACTATAACTGAAGGAAGATCCATGGTTTTCTATTGACAACTCTTTTTGTGTATAAATGAGACTTTCTCTTATAATATAGATTACACCTTTATATGACCATTAAACAGACACAAACCTTTTACTGATGCTTTTGTTCAAGAAAAAATATGTATATATGTACATAAAGATATAAAAATCAAAGTACCTGTTGCTACAAAAAAGTACTTTGAGTCTCCGTGGATACCAATAGTACCAGGCCCTACCATATCTGCTAAAACATTAATTATAGAGAATGCTCCACATATTATTCCGTAGCCAAAACCTGAAACTAAACAATCAAATAGGGATGTAATATTGGTCAATTGATTTCAAAGGCTCATCATACAAGAAATATGATGCTTCAGGCATTTTCATTTTTAATCTGTACATTTTTTTATATATATCTTTATTGTATTTTGTTCGAGCGTGAAAGTAATAATATCCCTGCATAAATTCTATCCCTATTTTTTCTGTTTTTAATGATGTTTTGCTATAACTCATGTGATTAAAAGTATGTATTTGTGAGGATAACTGATTGTGTGGTATTAAATAACAAATAAATTCTGAATGCAATTGTACAGAACTATGTATTTTGTTGATCACTTAAATTCAAGTTTTCTCTCCATACAAGAAATCAATGCAAATTAGTATGCCATGAACATTAAGAATCACAGTATCTGGTTTATATGAACATTCATACTCTTATAATTTCCTACCATATGCCATAATATTCTTGTTTGTGATGTCTCGAGGGGCAACATGAAGCTCTGGTCCCTCTGTCTGATTCACTTTCTGTAAACCTTCATCTGCTTTCCTAAAATAAATATTTTCTTTATGAATTCTTTTAATCAAATTTTAATTATGTACTGCATACATGTAGGTTATCATCATGTTATTTCCAGGATGGGCTTGTTTGTTACTGTACTATTGTTTTTGCTTGATAAATATATTCAAGAACTATCTGCTTAATTTCTTTTTTATGTTAATTTACTTTAAAATACCACAATGATATCATAAAATAATGGAATTTTTATGATGAGATGATGCGAAACAACAAAACTTTTTTAAACATTGCCTTTTCTGGCTGTACTTTAGCAGGTGTCATATTTACTCTACTGCTGTTTTAAGAAAATGCTGTCTTTTGATAATTGACAATTAGATAATTGGTATTTGGTTCAGATGTTAGTGCTGCACTGCAGATTTCTTATGTATTGTTGCTATTTGTATGTTTTACAAGACATCAAACAGCATAAAGCATAAAATTACCTCAACAATTTATAGAAGAAAAATCTAAATATTTCCTGGAATATCACAGAGAATACAAGACCAAATGCTAACTCTTCTCTTAATGGTACAACAGCAAACCACAATATAGATGATAGCAATAATGACAGCAACCAGAAAAATCCACTGAAAAAGAAAAGAAATTCTAAATACATGTACTACATTTGTGAACGTAACAAACTTAGGTAAACAAAATGTTTTTTTTTTTTTTATAATAAAGATTTTATCCATCAGAATACATATGAAATGTGCATAATTCATGAGGAAGAAACAGGAACATCCAAATATTCCTATGGTATTTTCGTACGCTTTGAACTATGAAAATACAGTATGTGTCCTATTAGAATCTAAATAATTCTCAGTGTAAAATATTGCCAAATTTAATGCCTACCTAGCTATCATAGTATGTTAAAATGATCATAGAGTATAAAATGAATGAATTATTTATTAAGATTAAACCTTACCTCGCAATAAGTACAATTATTCTTAATGGATCATGCATGATTGTGAACACAAATAATCCAAAAGGAGGTCCAAAAGCTATGAAGGTACAACCAAAAAATTCCATCATTGTCATCTTGGAGGGTTGAACTTCTATTTCAGTACCTGTAAAGAGTGTAATGTCATTCTTACTTGGACCCATATAACTTGTCATGATATGCAAAACAATACATCATGCAGCCATCAACCTTTCAAACTATGTGTCCTAGCTAATGGTGCTCAATAGCAGGAAAGAACTACATACATAATTAATAATAAAATATACTGAAGAAAAAGCAAAACCACATTGGTTCATACATTTTACCATGGTTTAATAAATGTAATACCACTGGTTTCTATGAAATGGATCTAATAAGAAACCAGTCACTCAAGTATCGAATGTTATCAATTTTCATTCATTGCTGCACAGTAGTTATAAAATATCATTGACATTTGAGCATGCTGTATTCTTTCTGTTGTTTTGTAAATGTTTGAACTCTGCTTATTTAACTTTAACATAGTGTATTTTGTACATGTACAGAAAGATTTGATAATGTGACTAATAAGACAAATGCATGTCTATCATGTCTGTCTTTCTTATCTGTTATTACAGTGTAAATGTTCTTATTAATTATAATAAGAATCTGAATTAAACTGTACATGATAAAGGTCCTATGCTCAAAATATGATTTGAGATCAGCTGTTATATGTATACTGCAAGGATGTGTTTTCTTTGTTCAAAAGTACTGAATGAGCAGAGATTCTGGAGGCTGTGTTATACCGTGAATGCTGTGTGTTTACAAAAAAATATACATACATGTACATTGTATATCATGTATATGGAAAACTTTGCTTAACTTATAAGTCAAGCTTCTCTACAGTTACATTAAGTTTTTGTTAAAATTTATTTCACTTACTAATTTACACACAAGAACAGTTAACCTAAGCTTGCTTCCTATTAATGATTTCTTTGCCTTTTTATGGAATGTTGTTTTTCTACTAAAATGCACTTTTCTAGACTGTAGTAGTACCAAGTAAGAATTAAACTGAAAAGAAAATACATGTAAGGAATCAATAAAAAAAAACCATAAGTTTAGACAATGACAAAATTTAGATGAGACAAGAACAAATTACAAAAGTGTTAAATTTTTAAAATAATACCTAAGCATCACAACACAAACAATCGAAAGATAATAACAAGAATGTGTCCTCAGTACACAAATGCCCCACTCGCACTATCATTTTCTATGTTCAGTGGACCATGAAATTGGGGTAAAAACTCTAATTTGGCATTAAAATTAGAAAGATCATATCATAGGGAACATGTGTACTAAGTTTCAAGTTGATTGGACTACAACTTCATCAAAAACTACCTTGATCAAAAACTTTAACCTGAAACTCACACTTTAATTTTCTATGTTCAGTGGTCCGTTAAATTGGGCTCAAAAATTTAACTTTGCTGTAAAATTAAAAAGATCATATCATAAGGAACATGTGTACTAAGTTTCAAGTTGATTGGACTTCAGCTTCATCAAAAACTACCTTGACCAAAAACTTTAACCTGAAACTCACACTTTAATTTTCTATGTTCAGTGGACCGTGAAATTGGGGTAAAAAATTTAACTTGGCTGTAAAATTAGAAAGATCATATCATAAGGAACATGTGTCCTAAGTTTCAAATTGATTGGACTTCAGCTTCATCAAAAACTACCTTGACCAAAAACTTTAACCTGCAACTCACACTTTAATTTTCTATGTTCAGTGGACCTCGAAATTGGGGTCAAAAGTTTAATTTGGATGTAAAATTAGAAAGATCATATCATAAGGAACATGTGTACTAAGTTTCAAGTTGATTGGACTTCAGCTTCATCAAAAACTACCTTGACAAAAAACTTTAACCTGAAGCGGGACAGACGGACGAACGAACACACGAACGAACAGACGGACGAACTGACGCACAGACCAGAAAACATAATGCCCCCCTACTTTCGTAGGTGGGGCATAAAAATAACCCAAAATCGTGCATTCTAAGCGTTTCACGGACTCTTTCTGACATTGAAACGTTTTACGCAATTAATTTTTAGATTTTAAAGCAAAAACATAGATTCATTATGATTTAAAACTTTAAGGTTTTATGGACAACATAAAAAGACCGATATGTAGGACAAAGCAAAATTCGCAATTCTCATAATCATTAATGCCGGATCTGTCTGTCTGTTTTAGTCTTGTATTGTGCTTAAACTTTGGTGATATTTTTATGACTAGATTGAAATATAGTGACAGTGCAGTATTATGCTTTAAATACTAGTACTGCTTACATGTAAGTCGACACTAGGGACCCTGTTTTACGGTATTAATGAATCTCTTATTGTTGAAGACCCTCCAGCAACTTTGACCAAATGATTGATCATTAGTATTTTTTATGCATTGACTTTGAGTGCGATTAGGTTTCGTGCACATTTACTCCATAATCCTTTATTTTCTGTAAAATGGTCTGAACATGACTTAATCCAAGTTTAACCCATCAATGGAAATGGTCATATGGCAATACATTATTGTTTTTTTTTTCAAATTATTTGATACCGGAAAATTGATGACCTTACTTTTATTTAAACCATGTCAGCTATCTAGTTTTATCAACCAAAAGAAGCCAGTTGAAAATTCTTTGATATCAAATTCAATTCTCCATGCAGAAACGGCAATTTTTTTCTGTGTCTTGTATATTCTTATAAAATTTTATCGCACAATATATGGACATCGGTGGGCATGCAACATTGCAAAACCACACGCTTACAAATGAAAATCAACACTCAGACTATTGTCATAAAGTAGGACAATCAATGAGCAAAAGACAAACCCGGCGGGACACAGAAGTTCAAACAATAGACCATCAACTCTGAAAACTAAAAGTAAAAAAGAAACATGGATCACGAAAAACATGCAGGGGCGACACCAGAGAGTGAAGAGAACTTGCTTCTTGTTAGATACTTTCTGTGAAAACAATTTGACAATCTTTTGTTTCTTTTTTTTTTTTTGAAATTTCTAACATGAGGCATTTGCCTCATTTGCCTCAATGTAGTTACGGCCCTGCAGCTGGAGGACAAACAAAAGTGACGATCTAACTAAAAAAAACTGAAAACCAAAATAAAAAGAAGCGAAAATTATGGATGTATGAAACTGTTGTGCGAATTGATTTCACTCTCACAGCACCTATTGTATTTTTTTAAGTTTAATTTAACAACATAAATTTGGAAGTTGAGATAACAAGATGTGTTTCCTTACATTTGAGTCTTTCAATGTGTTTCACCGGGAACAAATAAAATTCTCAATTATTTATTTTTTATTCTTCCTACTTCCGGTTTCAACCGTGAGTTACGCCATATGAAAGTTATACATGTAAATGTTAAAAAATAATGTTTTTGTATCAAATAGTTTACTAAATATACTCGTATAAAGTCTTTCTTACTGTTTTTAATGTAAATAAATATTCTTTTATAATTTAATTATCACCGGTCAAATCGTCAGTTTGTTTCTATGTTGAACATGCAGGCCCTATGAAATGAATGAAGATTCTATGACATCCACACCAAATACATGGAAGATCAGCTGATTGTGCATTGAAAAGGCCATTGTAATTGGGTTCAACTTGATATATTTAACATGGACAACATTTACCCTTATATATCACGAAATGACCAGCGCAGATATAAGCACTGTACGTGGGAGTAGTCTGTAATTAAAAAAAAAAGGTGAAAAACCTCAACAGGGGTCTCATACACCTTATCGCTAATCCCGGCTGACCCGTCCGCTTGAACTTTTGACGTCAACAACAATCACTTTTCCATTGTTGCGTCAGATGTTTTGTTTTGTGACGTCAAAATTTTACGGGAACCTGTGTGATTTCCAGCAATGGCGGACAAATAGCGATAAGGTGTATTGATTCCTCATTGGGGGGGGGGGTTCCGATCCCGGATCCCGCTTACTGTTTTGGCAGATTCCTATATCCCACTTACACTATGTACGTAAGCAATTCTCATTTTTTTGTCATTTCCCGGGTCCCGCAAGACCTCATTTCCCGTTTTCACGACACAATAATTTGACTTTCACGTACAACTTCACGCTTACAAAAAATCGGCAATCCCGCGTCAAGCTTATACCCCAATGAGACCCACTCAACAAAATGATTGATTGATTTAGTTAATTTTTGAGGGAACAAAAGATAACGATTAATAAACAAAGTGTGCAAGGATTAGCATTGAACAATTAATAAACAAAGAGTGCAAGGATTAACATTGAACAATTAATAAACAAAGTGCGCAAGGATTAGCATTGAACAATTAATAACCAAAGTGTGCAAGGATTAACATTGAAGCCATTAAAGAAGCTCTATTCGATACTTTTGAAGACAAAAAATTATGACATTCCTACTTACAATGACTTAAGTTACCTGAATTTGTTGTTTTCATCCGGTCTCACTAATTAGTGAGGGTTGTAATGGGGGTACCTTCATGATGAATTACGGTAAAAATTCTTGCCAAATGATGTTTACGGTAATTTTTGGTGTATGACGATAAGATGTACACTTTCTTTTAGATGATAAAAACAACAACTGATTTTGCCGAATCTTGTTAATTTTATTCCAAAAATGACAGAAATGATAATTATTTGAGACCTCTGACGAATCAAGCTAAAATTTTAAACCAAGATGACGCTAACGGTAGCCGAAAATTACTGTTTGACGCCTGACATTAAAGGGCATTACTATCCTCATTAATAATTAGCGACAAGAAGAATAATTTAGCAACAGGATTTTTTTATTTTTATTATGATTATTTATTGCAAATAAATATGAAAAAAATAAGAATAAAAAACAAATTTAGCTGACAAGAAAGTTAATATTCTATCAATTCATATATAGATGTACATGTAATTGCTACATTTATTTGTGACATTTTATTATGTATTACACAGAGACATATATACATACCCTGTCATATTATGATTAATTTTACTTGTGTTTAATTAGAACAAAATAAATATATTTATCTTATAATATATTTTTTAAACTCTCTTTGTAGTTTGTACAATATAAGAACTTGCAAAATGTGCATCATTGTCCAAAAAATACAGACACAAATTGTGAAATACAAGTAAATGAAATCAAACTAAAGGAAAGCATTATTAAAATGTGATCAACATAATAAATTTTGAAAAAATCATTTATTTTTACTCTCTGACTTTGCTGAAAGCAGTGCATACATTATCTTAAACATATTCTTTATATTGAATAAAAACTACACAATCCCTTTCTTCATTACAAATGTTTAATTTCTTCATCTACAGTATCAATATAATGATAAAAATAAATAACATCACTTTATTACTTTATATATTAAAAAAAAATTAAATGCATATTTTTAAAATATTTATTTTGAATAAATAATCTTAATAATATAAAAAAGATGTTTTCTTGTCGCTAAATAGTCTTCTTGGCTCGAAATTATTCTTCTTTTTGGTTCTTGACGCTTCTTGATGCTTCTTGTCTCTAATTAGTGAGACCCTTTTCATCCTTTTCTCTTGAAGTAGTTTCCAAACATTTGGAATGGAAAATAGAATCTGTACTGTAATTTGAAAATTAACCTCTTCATGTCTTGCTTCCTGAAGTATGTCAAGTGTACAATGTTTTATCGATATTGTCAACATCGCAGTACAATGTGTTTACTGTATCCTACCACTATTGTATATATATTATACTACATTTTTTTGGTCTTTTGGAAAATGTTGTTTGTGCTGTATTTAGACCCTTCTACAACAAAATTTGTTTTACATGCACACGTATAAAAATTGCGGTTTTTATCCAACGCAATCATAGGTTTGAACATAGTTTTCAATTTAGACTTGTTTATTATACATTTGTACTACATTGTATACATCAAGATGTTGAAACAATTTCAGCGATGTAAACAGTATATATAAGAGCTCTTTCAATGTTAAAGATACATGTAGTGAAATGATATCATGTTAAATGTAACATTGAATATATTGAATATATTATGATGTTGACAATATTGTGTTTACATTGTGCAATGGACATGAATGTTATTCGTTCACTTGATTGAAAAATTTACTTTGGAAATTCATACAAATGCACAGCTACCTACTGTACAAGCTTATACAATTGTTCTAATTATATTAAAAATTAAAAGGTCTTGTCTTTTTTTCCAGATCAACAAAGAGAAACAGCAGCTGAGAACTTAAAAGCAATGGAAGATATGATGTTTAGTTTGTCTTTACTTCATGCCCATTGTGAGTCATGTGTTAACAAAAAGTGTAACATTACACCAGATCAATTGAGCAGCTGTGAAATGGTAGACTGTGAAAATATGTGTGGCCACAGATTTCACTCCTGCAAGAAAGACGAACATGAACTTATTTGTTCCCAACAAAAAGCACCATGTATTAACCATTCTAATGGGTGTCCATTGGAGATGGCGAGGTGTAAAAGAGCATCTCATCTAAGAGTTTGTCCAGCAAGTGTCCAGAGGTGTGTTGTTGAGTGGAATCGGTGGCCAATGCATTCAAAAGAAGAATGTTTAACAACACCATTGCCTCTAGATAGCCAACATGTAAAATGTACTCAACTAGATGTGGCATTAGCACTCAGAGATCAGCGTATGCTTGTTCAATCAATGAAAATTCCAAGAAAAATCAGAAAAATCTTCCAAAATTCACTTACACAAAAATACCCTAGTGTTCCATTAGAGCAGAACAGGAGTTCTTCTATCGACTCGGATAATGCTTTAGACGATACATCAGGAGCTACATCTGACGAAGACACACCATGGGGAAGTCAGAAGTGTCCTCCGGGGCTACAAAAAACAGTCGTTAATCAATTACACAAAGCTTCAAAACAAACTGCTGATAGTGTTTCTGCGACATTAGACTTATGTTCCAATCATTTTGGTAAAGCAGGTCTAAAACATCTGGCACAAAGGTTACATGGGATCACTGAAACCGAAGAAGCAAAAACAAGTGGACAACAAACAGCTGAAACTGAAAATGATAAAATTAAAGACTCATTGGATGATAATTCTAGTGAGAAAATATCAGAACCCAAGTCATGTGATCTATCAGAGTCAGCTGATGACTGCACAGTAATATCAGTAGAAGATGTTTATACAAAAGATATCAAATTGCATAATTTGTTAGGAGTTAGTCTAGATATAGAATGCATATCAAAGTATATACCAAAGCCTAAGAAAATGTATACTTTTCTCTGTGCTCAAGATTTTAGAAGAGATGAGTATCCCTGGCATTTCAAAAATGTTCATAATGATATCCACTGTGGGTTAAATGGGATGATGGAGTTCAGATGTCCCCTTGCCTACATGGGATGTGATTATTCTTGTCAAAAGTTATCTCCCTTAGAACCTAAAGGGAAAATAGTACATAGCGCATTACAAGAAAGCTTTGGGCTAGCTATTACAAATTCAGAGGATCAAATGAAGGAAGAACAAATGGAGGAAGTGCAATGCAAAAACTGCTCTGTTATAGAGTCAGATAAGCGAAAACTAAGGGAAGCAACTCCAGAGATAACTACATCACAAAAATATGACTCAAACATAAAAATCCTTCCAAAATATCAGTGCAATAGATTATGTGATAGTGCAAGTAGTTTCCCATCTTCTGATGGAAAGATTTACCTTGACTGTCTTCCATTTGAGGTGCTACAACACATTGTTGTGTTTTTAGACAGTTTCAGTCTATGCAATCTCTCTTTAACTTCAAAACTATTAAGAGATGTTTGTGCTTCACGCCTTGACCAGAAGGGCATGGTTATACCAGTTTGGCAGGCAAGAGGGGATGGTGTCAAACCTTCATGGACCATTGCATACTGGGTAGGTTTAAGTTTTAAAATTTTATAGGGGACAAAGTAACAAATATATCAGAAGTTGAATGCATGTATTAATTGTGTTTATATAATAATAGCGAGTTACTGTAAATTCAGAAATTATTGCGTGCATTTATTATTGCGATTTTGTCATTTTAGACTTAAATGCGATTTTAATTTTTACGATTTTGAGATAAGTCCTGTTTAATTCATATAAACTATTTCAAAATGCGAGTTTAAATTATTGCGTTTACAACTCTGTCGCATTTTTCGCTATAATAAAAACCTCGCAATAATTTCTGAATTTACAGTAATAGTTTAATACTCCATGCATTAATATAAGCCCCAGAAGTATGTTGTAATGACATTTGTGACTATATTATAAATTATTTATAGTATAATATAGTATATGTATATTTAAAATATACATATACTATATATAATATTTAAATATCCAATTGAACATTTCACAAAGATTTGCATCCATCATGTTAATCATTAGTCATGTAAGTTATAATGTTGTCCTTTAAAGAAGGTAAATAACAAATTATATATGTAAATGTACATTGTATTTTAAAAAGCTACAGCTTAAGCAGTGAAGACAGATCTTTTCAGACAATACAAAATAAAACACAGCCGTATCATTTTACCAAAAAAATGTTATTCATATATTTGTATTTACAAGCTTCTTTGAAATTATGAACAATGTATACAAAAAAAAAGAGTTTGAAATTCAAAATTTATAAAAAAAACTTAATAAGTATGTCTTTTTTCAGAAATGGTGTTTTAGTACAAGCTTTACTCCAGTGAGGAAATGGCAATACCATACAGGGAATGGTCTATTTGAGCATTTGAAAATCTGTCCATACAATCAGGAAAATAGCAAGAATATCAAAACTGAACCATTTTGTCCTGCATCAGAACTTATGTCAATAAAAACTGCACCAGAAGAGAAAAATACAACCAAGTCTTTACTCAAACTGATATCTGCTTGAAAGAAACAGGAAATTTACATATCAAAAGTCTTCAGTAAATGTGTCATTCATTTCACACAAAAAAATAATATATATTTGATAATTATTTATTTAGATCATGTATGTAGTGAGTCTGAATTTGCAAAATGTTTGACAGCATCAGAAAATAGATACACAAAGTACGATTGCTTTGGGAAACATTTATTGTAAACAACAACATGTACAAAAAGGAAGTTTTTGAGAAAAAAAATAGTAAAAAGGAGATAATCATTCAATTTTTATATAAAACAAATCCCTTGAGTCGGAGATATCATAACCTACAGTGATCAATTATAAACATATGATTATGATTCTCTTTGCACAGAAAGTTTTTTCTATTACACTTTATCATGTTTGAGACCAAAAAAAAATGGAAACTATTTTAATCATTTCATGGGTCCAAATTTTGTGAATTTTATTTGTATTTTCATGGATATTTTATTTCTTAGTTTTGCTAGTTTGTACATTTTGTATACTGGCCTATATAAAATTTGCACTACATTCATCCTTTTAATTTGTGGTTAAGCAATAGGCACTTAATCAGATTAAGTTGATCCATGTAAATTGGTATCCCAGCCAAACCATATAAGGTTAAATTTGCCAAAGATGCAACATTAACATACAGGTCCACTCTGGAACTGAAGATAACATGTTCATTCTAATATGAATAATAAATGTATGTCTTAATAACTTAAATTCCTTACAAAGAATTTATATAAAACAAGTGGGTTAAATTGTAAGGTTGTAATATACTTTGGAGACCTTGAAATTTGTAAAAAATTATAAATACCCAGGTAACTTACACATGTTCGTAATTTTATATGTTAACAATCACACCTTTTCTATGATCACAAATGATTTGAAGAGTTTTTTCTTTGTTATATTTGTCCAATCTCTCTAGAAACATCTCCATATCATGTACTTTTGCTGTTTATGTGATGTATATTGTTTTGTTGTTAAATCATAGCTAAGTTTTGTTTTTTGTTTGTAGCGTGCTTGACATTCTTTTCATAGATGTGTTAAAATTTTCTTTGTGTTTATTTATTAGTTAATTTATTTATTAATTGGTATTAATTCTTTATTACAAAACATGTTTTAAACAATGTTTTTTTTTTTTTATTGTTTCTTTATTTGAAAAGGAACCATACCAACAAAATATATATGTCTCAAATTAGCATAATACAAATTAAAACTATATATATTTTTTTTATTCTAATAAAAAAAAAATGTTTGATAATACTAAATTATTTAAATTTATTAATGGAAATGTTCTTTAGGTTCATTTGATCTTTCAAATTTGAAAAAAAATACAGAGAGATTATTGCTTCCTTTTAAATCAAATTTTTGTTTTTCCTCTACCTACTGACAGATGGGCATCAGAACACAAGCATGACAAGTATTTATGATGTCCCATTTATTAAAGCATTTTCTGTAAAACATAGAGTTTTGGCAACATTCTTATGATTTTGGTACCTGTAAGTGTATTGCTATTAAATAATCTACCACAGTATTTGTCTGTTTGAACAATAAGAGTCTTAAAAATGTTTACTTGGTGCTTAAATACACTCAATGGTTCTTTTTCTTAGAAGATTGTTAAAACTATGCTTTTTTTTTTGGGGGGGGGGGGGGGGGAATGTTTTGATTTTGTGTCCCTCAAATCTTGTTGAATGTACAATCTATTTCCTGTGACTTTTATCACACACAAAAATCTTACACAAAGTAATTCATTTGGGTCATGAACAATTTTGTATAACTTACAATCAATTTTAGTCATAATATTTTCTGTAAAAATTCATTGGTATAATATTAATGAAATCTTTGAAAACACCTACAAACCAATCATGATAGATATAATCATACACTAGTGTTCAAAGTTGTAAAAAAGATATTCTTGTTTTGCTATGTACTTCTAATTAAGTCTTTCAATAAAATTTTAATATTATATCGATTTTGACTTTTATTTGATGCTGAAATAAGAAATAAAAATTTCACATCCACTGACAGTATTTCAATTCATCTGACCAAAGAGCAATGAAAACAAAATTCACCATCTGACAAAATAGCAAGGAAAACACCATTTCATCACCTGACAGAAAAGCATGGAAAACATAATTTTATCACCTGACCAAAAAGCATGGAAAACACAATTTCATTACCTCACCAAAGGGCAAGGAAAACAATATGTCACCATATTACCAAAAAGCAAGAAAACACTATTTCATCACATTACCAAAAAGCAAGGAAAACACAATTTCATCACATTACCAAAAAGCAAGGAAAACACTATGTCACCATATTACCAAAAAGCAAGGAAACACAATTTCATTACATTACCAAAAAGCAAGAAAACACAATTTCACCACATTACCAAAAAGCAAAAACCACAATTTCATCACATGACCAAAAAGTGAGAAAACACAATTTCACCATATTACCAAAAAGCAAGAAAACACTATTTCATCACATTACCGTAAAGCAGGGAAAACACAATTTCATCACATTACCAAAAAGCAAGGAAAACACAATTTCATCACATTACCATAAAGCAAGGAAAACACAATTTCATCACATTACCAAAAAGCAAGAAAACGCAATTTCATCACATTACCAAAAAGCAAGGAAAACACAATTTCATCACATTATCAAAAAGCAAGGAAATTTCATCACATTACCAAAAAGCAAGGAAATTTCATCACATTACCAAAAAGGAAGGAAGTTTCATCACATTACTAGAAAGTAAGGAAACACAATTTCATAACATTACCAAAACGCAAGAAAACACAATTTCATCACATTACCAAAAAAGCAAGAACATACAATTTCATCACATTATAAAAAAGCAAGGAAAACACAATTTCATCACATTACCAAAAAGCAAGAAAATACAATTTCATCACATTACCAAAAAGCAAGAAAACACAATTTCATCACATTATAAAAAAGCAAGGAAAACACAATTTCATCACATTACCATAAAGCAAGGAAAACACAATTTCATCACATGACCAAAAAGCAAGGAAAACACAATTTCATCACATTACCAAAAAAGCAAGGAAATTTCACCACATAACCAAAAAGCAAGAAAACACAATTTCATCACATTACCAAAAAGCAAGGAAATTTCATCACATTACCAGAAAGCAATGAAACACAATTTCATCACATTACCAAAAAGCAAGAAAACACAATTTCATCACATTACCAAAAAGCATGAAAACACAATTTCATCACATTATAAAAAAGCAAGGAAAACACAATTTCATCACATTACCAAAAAGCAAGAAAACACAATTTCATCACATTACCAAAAAGCAAGAAAACAAAATTTCATCACATTATAAAAAAGCAAGGAAAACACAATTTCATCACATTACCAAAAAGCAAGGAAAACATAATTTCATCACATTTCCATAAAGCAAGGAAAATACAATTTCATCACATTACCAAAAAGCAAGAAAACACAATTTCATCACATTATCAAAAAGCAAGAAAACACAATTTCATCACATTACCAAAAAGCAAGGAAATTTCATCGCATTACCAAAATCAAGGAAACACAATTTCATCACATCACCAAAAAGCAAGATAACACAGTTCATCACACTACCAAAAAGCAAGGATACACAATTTCATCACATTACCAAAAAGCAAGAAAACACAATTTCATTACATTACCAAAAAAGCAAGAAACACAATTCCATCACATTACCAAAAAGCAAGGAAAACACAATTTCATCACATAAACAAAAAGCAAGAAAACACAATTTCATTACATTACCAAAAGCAAGAAAACACAATTTCATCACATTATAAAAAAGCAAGGAAAACACAATTTCATCACATTACCATAACAAGAACAAAAAGAGAAAACACAATTTCATCACATTACAAAAAGCAAGGAAAAAAACTACAATTTCAAAATCACATTATCAAAAAAGCAAGAAAACACAATTCATCACATTACCAAAAATCAAAGAAACACAATTTCATCACATTCACCAAAAAGCAAGAAAACACAGTTCATCACATTACCAAAAAAGCAAGAAAACACAATTTCATCAACATTACCAAAAAGCAAGAAAACACAATTTCATCACATTACCAAAAAGCAAGAAAACACAATTTCATCAGCATACCAAAAAGCAAGGAAAACACAATTTCATCACATTATCAAAAAAGCAAGAAAACACAATTTCATCAATACCAAAAAAAAAGAAATTATTTCACCATATTACAAAAAAGCAAGGAAACACAATTTCCATATCTAACCAAAGAGAAGGATTTCTTAATAGACTTGGACCAAAGAGCATAGATGAGCTTTGCAAACCATTTGTGTCCGTCATAAATAAAATTATAATAAAAGAAGATGTACTATTCCTAATGAGGCAACAGTCCATCAGAGACCAAATGACTAAGATTTTTAGCAACTATAGGCCACCTTACAGCCTTCTACAATGAGAAAACCCCATACAGCATAGAAAACTATAAAAGGCATCTGAATGGAAAAAATAAAACTAATAGTTTGGGTGTCACAAACAATGTCACAGTTTAGTCTTTTTACGTGATTAAGGCCTCCATATCTCATAGCACTTCCTTCTAAGGATAACAAGCTATTCCAAGAGATCAATTTCATTTTAAAGATAGTTTGATTTTTGGGGAATACAGAGATTTTCACATGTAAGGTGTTGACCAAGATGATCCATCTGTGCCGTGATTTTTTTGGGGGGGGCCTTGTTAGCAGAGTGCTCTTATTGATTAATTTACACTGATCAACTGCCTGTCACCACAGAGATTGTAAGTTCGAACCCTGCATGTGACCAAATGTGTGCAACTTAAATCTTAGTTGATTAGAATTGTCATTGTTCTTGTTTCAGGTGACTGTCATTAATTTCTTTACCAACACAAAACAAACTGGCTGCAATGATATAGCCAAGAGTGCTGAGAGTGGCACTTAACACCAAAAATCAATCATTTTATTCACTTTAATTTGACAAAATTACATCCCTCTTGGCTTGAAGTTCCGCATATATTGAGATTGATTTTTAGGCTCACCTTGCTTTTAAGGTCATTTGAGCTTTCCCATTACTTTTCGTCTGCCGTCATCCGTCTGTCCATCTATCATTGTAAAATTTTCAAAGAATCATCTCCTCTGAAACTATTGGGTGATATGTTGCCAACCTTACCTGAATGTTATTTAGGAAATCTAGTTTTGAAGTTGTATTGAGGATAAGTTTCACCAACAAACATTGCTGTTGTTCGAAATTAAGCATAGATGTTAAATATTTTTTACTTATAAAATATATCTCAACAACTATTATTATAGTTCTTGAGATATATATAACAGAATGGCCTACACTCACGTACGTAAATTATATGCAGCTCAAGGTCTATGTTTTGTGGGATCTTTTTGAAAGGGAGATAGCAGTTCTTGACTTAAATCTCTAAAGCTTTCAGAACAAAATTGATATCAGGTAAAATTATCTTTAATTTGTAGAAAAATTAAAAATTTATAGCAAGTCGATCTCTGATGAAATTTTCTAAGATTCCGTCAGTCACATGTCCAATGTCCTTGACCTCATTTTCATGGTTCAGTGACTACCTGAAAAAAAGTTAAGATTTTTTGTAATGTTAAATTCTCTCTCATTATAATAAGTAATAGGATAACAATATTTGGTATGTGCGTACTTTGCAAGGTCCTCATAACTGTAAGACAGTTTTCACTTGACCTTGACCTCATTTCAAGGATCAGTGAACAAGGTTAAGTTTTGGTGGTCAAGTTCATATCTCAGATACTATAAGCAATAGGTCTAGTATAGATGGACTGTACTGTAAGGTGTACATGTCCATATGTCAGGTGTCATCTGATCTTAACCTCATTTTCATGGTTCAGTGGTTGTAGTTAAGTTTTTGTGTGTTGGTCTGTTTTTCTTATACTGTATGAAATAGGTCTACTATATTTGATGTATATGAAATGATTATAAGGTGTACATGTCTATAGCTAGCAGGTGTCATCTGACCTTGACCTCATTTTTATGGTTCAGTGATGAAAGTTAAGTTTTTGAGTTTTGGTCTTTTTTTCAAATACTATATGCAATAGGTCAACTATATTTTATTATCTATATGTCAGTCACGTAGGTTTTATTTGACCTTGACCTCATTTTTCACGGTTTATTGATCAGTGTTAAGTTTTTGTGTTTTGGCCTGTTTTTCTTAGACTATAAGCAATAGGTCAACTTTATTTGTTGTATGGAAGAATTGTTAGCTGTATATGTCTGCCTGGCATGGTTCATCTGACTTTGACCTCATTTTCATGGTTCAGTGGTCAATGTTTAGTTTTCTTGGTTAATGTTAGGTTTGTGTGACAGTTGTAAGAAAGCTTTATATTTAGGACTGTCAACATAATATCAATGATTAGTAAAGAAGGCGAGACATTTTAGCGTGTGCACTCTTGTTGCAGAAATTATAGAGAGAGTTTGTAATAATACAAACAAGATCTACAAATAAGTCAAAATGTCGGAAATCGTCAATTGACCCCGTAAAGCAGTTGTTGTCCTTGAAAGATCATTTTTGCAATAGAGAGAAACTGTTAATAGAAAAATATTCATCACAATAGCATATAGAAATTAGTCAACATGATCGAAAATGTCAACATATTCTTTATATAAGTGATTGCCCCTGAATACTTATGTTTATCTATTCCTCAAAATTGGTTTCCGTTCTAAGTTAAGTGTGCCTCAACCAAATGCTTAAAAACTTATACTAAGGCTAATAAACACAAAACACAGATCAAATTTGAAATTGGCTGTCACTGTTATCGTTTATGAGTTATGCCTCTTCATTCACTTAAAATTGCTATTTTTTTAGTTTCCATTTTCTTACTTGAGTTTGTCCCAACCAAATGTTATGAGACTTATACAATTCTTATAACCAACAAACACAGACCATGTATGAAATTGGATGGCTTTCACCGTCCTTTTTTAAAAAGCTTTTTCTTGTTAGTATATTAATTCGTGTATATTTACAAGCTTGGGCATCTGTGGCCCATTGACAACTTCTCCATTTATTTTTTGGAGCTATCAATTATAGATAGATTGCAATAATGTGTCTATAGCAGAAATGCTCATCAAAAAAAAATATCCGTATTTAAAACTTCTTCGAAATCGCAATTTGACCCCTGAGAGGAGTTAATGTCATTGACAGATGAATTTTGTGGGAGTTTTCGCAGACACTATGATAGAAAGAGAAACAGAAATAGTAAAAAAAACATCTCAATAAGATCCATAAATATATCTCTCAGCACGGACGAAAGTGTAAACCGATTCTTTATAGGAATTATTCCTATCAATGTTTTTCTTCTAATTAACGTTGAATTTATCAGTGGTAATATATGTATGTTTTGAAACTATTCATAAAGAAGCAGAAAATTCTTTTTTTTGTCAGAAAACACTGTCAAACATCCAATCATACAATCTACACTGATCTGTGTCCACACTTGTATGCAGATGCAAAATAGGATAGACAAAATGCATCTGATATGTGTTTGTTTCCAAAATGTGACTAACATTTCGTGTATGTTCAAAATAATATCCAGGGCTTTGCTCACCATGCGCCTTTTATTAACATGTTTAATTGGTATAATATTCATTCTCTTATTCTGGACAAATCACAAGACAAAATCGGTTGACAATGCACATGTTCGTAGTAATTTTCAAAAGGAAATATTAAAATTCTCTCTTAACAAAGAACCGGGACAAAACAAATTTACTATATTGTCGGCGCCAGAAAATAACCATGATTGCTATTTAAAAGTGTTATTTTACCGGCTTTAACTCATATATTTTCAACAGAGTTGGCAAAATGTCACATTTTCTATTTTTGCCGGCGCCGACGAAACAGCCACTGCCTTTTTTAATATTGTTTTGTAACCGTGTGATTACATATACTGAAATCTACTCCCTTTTCTTCCCATTTTTTAAACTCAAAGTGGACGGACAATATACTAGTAACATGACTCCGTCGAACGTTTCTTCGTCTATTTTTAGCGTAACACGTACGAAGCTGTTAGCGTCATAGAGAGATGAATATCTCCATGTCAACGTCTTATTGAAACCACCAAAATGTCTAGCAGTGAAAGTGACAGTGACACAGATAGTGTTGAAGAAGTTCAAGTTAAAAAGTATCTGGGTTCCTTCAAGGAGCAACTTAAACAAGCAAAGGCACAGACTTGTATAAAAATTGGTATCAAAAGACAACCTGGTCACTACCATCTGAGAGACACCAGACATGCCGTTCTAGCCACCCAACGTCCAGCATATGGCGGAACCCATTGGGATGTTGACATCCCTTCACACCTTCAGAGGTCTACTCCACGGCTTACACGCTATGCAATTAGGAAGGCTATTCTGAGAGAACAAGAAAGACAGTTAGAAGTAGGTAATGAGGAAAAGGGGTTAGAAGCATTATCCAAACTTGAAAATTTAAATAGGGAGTTCGACAATGTAATGGTGTATAATTACGGCAGAATGGGACTAGAGGAAGATAAAAAGAAGTCCATAGTTTATGAAAATAAAGATTTGCTTCATTGGGAGTTGATGAGGAAGAAATTTGGAAAACAACAAAATGAAGAGATGGAAGAGGAGCGTCAACACAGAATAAAAGTGCTTCGTGGAATTTATGACAACAAACACAGGACACCAAGTATTGAAAATTTAGTTGATGGAATGACAGACACTAATTTTAAAAGATCTCTTGTGAACAAAAATATTGAGGAAGCACAAATTAATCTTGAGAATAAGCAAGAGGACGTGGTAAAAGAATACCAATTAGCTATGTCCGAGATGCTGGACGAATCCCTTGCAAAGGTAGTACACACTTTTGCCGCAAACGACACAAGACTTGCTTTCGAAAATGAGAAAAGGCGCCGAATGTCAGAACATCCAACTAATTCAAACCCCACAAGAGAACAAAAAATAATGAAAGTAGCACTAAATAATCTTGTACGCGCCTTCAACGAAGTGGAAGCGAAAGAAAACAATGAGGAAACAAAATACCAAAACAAAGTAATAGAACAGAAGACGATCATGCAGGAACAGTTATTACGGAAAGTTACAACAAATATCGCAAACAAGCTAGTAGCGGAAGAACGCGCAAGACAAATCAAAGAAGCAGAAGAAAATATTGAAGATCCGTCGAGAAACGCATTGCGGCATTTAGTAACGAGAGTTCAGAGGCAAATGTTGATTCAAAAATTCAAAGGTAAATGGGTTAATTTAGTGAAGAAGCCTAAAGCTGTCGAGGATGCTGAAAGGGTAAATGAAACAGAACACGACAGAAAGCTTAGACTTCAGAGAGAAAGTCAAAGAAGATCATCGTGTATGATAAGGGGCGATGAAGATGAATAAAATTTTATATAATGTTTGTAAATAAATTTGAGTCGTGCATTTTAAATCTTATTATATACAATTCACGTACAAATCTGCATGCATCAATTGCAGTTGTGGAGGTTAAATAACAATCCCCCGTTTTCACCATTTTTGTTGAAAGTGTTTTATTGTCCGTAAGACTTTTAAAGCTATTTTCCTAATGTTTGTAGTTTAAAGGTTTAGTTGGTTTGCTTGTTTTGTTTGTATATATGTTTGATCAAGCATTGTAATTAAAATTGACATTTGCAACCAATAGATAGACAGGACTTCAGCTGTATACATTATACTCTACGTTATACTTTTAAAACATCCAATAACAATTATAATGCACGTAGTTTGTTAATTGCTCATTGTTGAATTAAGGCCTTACGGTGACAAACATATATGGTTGTTAATTTTTGTGCTATTTAGTGTTCTGTAGAGTGAGGTTTCACGGGCAATCATACCACATCTTTTTATCTTCATGTATACCAGTAAGCAGTATTGTTTGTTCTTCTCATAGTAGTGTTTGAGCAGAAGTAGTTACATACGCATTTGTATCTGTTTGTTCCTTCTCATATTTGAGTATGAGCAGTAGTAGTTACATACGCACGAGTGTCTATTTGTTCTTTCTCATAATTGAGTATGAGCAGCAGTAGTTACATACGCATGAGTGTCTGTCTGTTCTTTCTCATAATTGAGTATGAGCAGCAGTAGTTACATAAACAGTTGTGTCTGTCAGTTTCTTTTCATTGTAATGTATGAGAAGACGTAGTGACATATGCAGTAGTGTCTGTCAGTTCTTTCTCGTTGTAGTGTATGAGTAGTAGTAGCTCGTTGTAGTTTATGGGTAGTAGTAGTAGTGTCTGTCAGTTCCTTCTCAGGCATTGTAGTGTATGAGCAGCATTATGTGTATAAAAAGTAGTGTATGTCAGTTCCTTTCCGTTGTAGTGTATGAGTAGTAGTAGTAGTGTCTGTCAGTTCCTTCTTGTTGTAGTGTATGAGTAGTAGTAGTAGTGTCTGTCAGTTCCTTCTCAGCCATAGTAGTGTATGAGCAGCATTAGGTGTATAAAAAGTAGTGTCTGTCAGTTCCTTTCCGTTGTAGTGTATGAGTAGTATTAGTAGTGTCTGTCAGTTCCTTCTCAGCCATAGTAGCGTATGAGCAGCATTAGGTGTATAAACAGTAGTCTATGTCAGTTCCTTTCCGTTGGAGTGTATCAGGAGCAGAAGGTGTATAAACAGTAGTGTATGTCAGTTCCTTTCCGTTGTAGAGTATGAGTAGTAGTAGTAGTAGTGTCTGTCAGCTCCTTCTTGTTGTAGTGTATGAGTAGTAGTAGTAGTGTCTGTCAGTTCCTTCTTGTTGTAGTGTATGAGTAGTAGTAGTAGTGTCTGTCAGTTCCTTCTTGTTGTAGTGTATGAGTAGTAGTAGTAGTGTCTGTCAGTTCCTTCTTGTTGTAGTGTATGAGTAGTAGTAGTAGTGTCTGTCAGTTCTTTCTTGTTGTAGTGTATGAGTAGTAGTAGTAGTGTCTGTCAGTTCCTTCTTGTTGTAGTATATGAGTAGTAGTAGAAGTGTCTGTCAGTTCCTTATCAGCCATAGTAGCGTATGAGCAGCATTATGTGTATAAACAGTAGTGTATTTAAGTTCCTTTCCGTTGTAGTGTATGAATAGTAGTAGTTGTGTCTGTCAGTTCCTTTTTGTTGTAGTGTATGAGTAGTAGTAGTGTTGTGTCAGTCCCTTCTTGTTGTAGTGTATGAGTAGTAGTAGTAGTAGTGTCTGTCAGTTCCGTCTCAGCCATAGTAGCGTATGAGCAGCATTAGGTGTATAAACAGTAGTCTATTTAAGTTCCTTTCCGTTGTAGTGTATGGGTAGTAGTAGTTGTGTCTGTCAGTTCCTTCTTGTTGTAGTGTATGAGTAGTAGTAGTAGTGTCTGTCAGTTCCTTCTCAGCTATAGTAGTGTATGAGCAGCATAAGGTGTATAAAAAGTAGTGTTTGTCAGTTCCATTCCGTTGTAGTGTATGAGTAGTAGTAGTAGTGTCTGTCAGTTCCTTCTCATCCATAGTAGCGTATCAGGAGCAGTAGGTGAATAAACAGTAGTGTATGTCAGTTCCTTCTCATATTACTGTTTGAGCAGCATTAGGTTCCTTCTCATAGTAGTGTATGAGCAGCAATAGGTGTAAAAGTAGTTGTGTCTGTCAGTTCCTTGTCATAGTAATGTATGAGCAGTATGAGCAGTATCAGGTGTATAAGCAGTTGTGTCTGTCAGTTTCTTTTCATTGTAGTGTATGAGCAGTAACATAAGCAGTACTGTCTGTCACTTCCTTCTCATAGTAATGTATGAGTAGTATTAGGTGAATAAGCAGGTGTTTCTGTCACTTCCTTCTCATAGTAATGTATGAGCAGTATTAGGTGTATATGCAGTTGTGTCTGTCAGTTTCTTTTCATTGTAGTGTATGAGCAGTAACATAAGCAGTACTGTCTGTCAGTTCCTTCTCATAGTAATGTATGAGTAGTATTAGGTGTATAAGCAGTTGTGTTTGTCACTTCCTTCTCATAGTAATGTATGAGCAGTATTAGGTGTATAAGCAGTTGTGTCTGTCAGGTTTTTTTTCATTGTAGTGTATGAGCAGAAACATAAGCAGTACTGTCTATTAGTTCCTTCTCATAGTAATGTATGAGCAGTATTAGGTGTATAAACAGTAGTGTCTGTCAGTTCCTTCTCATAGAAGTGTATGAGCAGCATTAGGCGTAAAGCAGTACTGTCTGTGAGTTCCTTCTCATAGTAATGTATGAGCAGCATAAGTTGTGTAAGCAGTTGTGTCTTTCAGTTCCTTATTGTAGTAGTGTATGAGCAGCATTAGGTGTAAAAGCAGTTGTGTCTGTTAGTTCCTTCTCATATTAATATATGTGCAGCATTAGGTTCCTTCTCATAGTAGTGTCTCCCAGTTCCTTCTCATAATAGTGTATGAGCAGCATTAGGTGTATAAGCAGTAAGTATCTGTCAGTTCCTTCTCATATTAATGTATGAGCAGTATTAGGTGTATAAGCAGTTATGTCTGTCAGTTTCTTTTCATTGTAGTGTATGAGCAGTAACATAAGCAGTACTGTCTGTTAGTTCCTTCTCATAGTAATGTAAGAGCAGTATTAGGTGTATAAGCAGGTGTGTCTGTCAGTTCCTTCGCATAGTAATGTACGAGCAGTATTAGGTGTATAAGCAGTTGTGTCTGTCAGTTTCTTTTCATTGTAGTGTATGAGCAGTAACATAAGCAGTACTGTCTGCTAGTTCCTTCTCATAGTAATGTATGAGTAGCATTAGGTGTATAAACAGGTGTGTCTGTCAGTTCCTTCTCATTGTAATGTATGAGCAGTATCAGGTGTATAAACAGTAGTGTCTGTCAGTTCCTTATTGTAGTAGTGTATGAGCAGCATTAGGTGTATAAACAGTAGCGTCTTTCAGTTCCTTCTCATAGTAGTGTATGAGCAGCATTAGGTGTATAAGCAGTTGTGTCTGTCAGTTTTTTTTTCCATTGTAGTGTATGAGCAGTAACATAAGCAGTACTGTCTGTTAGTTCCTTCTCATAGTAATGTATGAGCATTATTAGGTGTATAAACAGTAGTGTCTTTCAGTTCCTTCTCATAGTAGTGTATGAGCAGCATTAGGTGTATAAACAGTAGTGTCTTTCAGTTCCTTCTCATAGTAGTGTTTGAGCAGCATTAGGTGTATAAACAGTAGTGTCTTTCAGTTCCTTCTCATAGTAGTGTATGAGCAGCATTAGGTGTATAAACAGTAGTGTCTTTCAGTTCCTTCTCATAGTAGTGTATGAGCAGCATTAGGTGTATAAACAGTAGTGTCTTTCAGTTCCTTCTCATAGTAGTGTATGTGCAGCATTAGGTGTATAAACAGTAGTGTCTTTCAGTTCCTTCTCATAGTAATGTATGAGCAGCATTAGGTGTATAAACAGTAGTGTATTTCAGTTCCTTCTCATTGTAATGTATACGTATTACATTATGGTAAAATCAATTCAAGCTCATATTTCTGACTGTGGTAGGTAAAATTTTGAAGAATAATGTCAAGGTCAGATGGACAAATAAAGACAAATATGAACAAAAAGCAAAAGAAGAATGTGTCCAAAGTACAGGGATGCCCCACTCGCACTATCATTTTCCATGTTCAATGGACCGTTTATGGAATAAAAAAATCTAATTTGGCATTAAATTTAGAAAGATTATACCAAATGGAACATGTGTACTAAGTTTCAAGTTGATTGGACTTCAACTTCATAAAAAAACTACCTTGACCAAAAACTTTAACCTGAAACTCACACTTTCATTTTCTATGTTCAGTGGTCCTTGAAATTGGGGTCAAAAGCTTAGTTTCCTTCTCATAGTAGTGTCTGCCAGTTTCTTCTCATAATAGTGTATGAGCAGCATTAGGTGTATAAGCAGTAAGTATCTGTCAGTTCCTTCTCCTAGTAATGAATGAGCAGTATTAGGTGTATAAGCAGTTGTGTCTGTCAGTTTCATTTCATTGTAGTGTATGAGCAGTAACATAAGCAGTACTGTCTGTTAGTTCCTTCTCATAGTAATGTATGAGCAGTATTAGGTGTATAAGCAGTTGTGTCTGTCAGTTTCTTTTCATTGTAGTGTATATGCAGTAACATAAGCAGTACTGTCTGTTAGTTCCTTCTCATTGTAATGTATGAGCGGTATTAGGTGTATAAGCAGGTGTGTCTGTCAGTTCCTTCTCATAGTAATGTATGAGCAGTATTAGGTGTATAAGAAGTTGTGTCTGTCAGTTCCTTCTCAGCTATAGTAGTGTATGAGCAGCAGAAGGTGTATAAACAGTAGTGTCTTTCAGTTCCTTCTCATAGTAGTGTATGAGCAGCATTAGGTGTATAAACAGTAGTGTCTTTCAGTTCCTTCTCATAGTAGTGTATGAGCAGCATTAGGTGTATAAACAGTAGTGTCTTTCAGTTCCTTCTCATAGTAGTGTATGAGCAGCATTAGGTGTATAAACAGTAGTTTCTTTCAGTTCCTTCTCATAGTAGTGTATGAGCAGGATTAGGCGTATAAACAGTAGTGTCTTTCAGTTCCTTCTCATAGTAGTGTATGAGCAGCATTAGGTGTATAAACAGTAGTGTCTTTCAGTTCCTTCTCATAGTAGTGTATTAGCAGCATTAGGTGTATAAACAGTAGTGTCTTTCAGTTTCTTCTCATAGTAATGTATGAGCAGCATTAGGTGTATAAACAGTAGTGTCTGTCAGTTCCTTCTCATAGAAGTGTATGAGCAGCATTAGGTGTAAAGCAGTACTGTCTGTTAGTTCCTTCTCATAGTAATGTATGAGCAGCATAAGTTGTATAAGCAGTTGTGTCTTTGAGTTCCTTATTGTAGTAGTGTATGAGCAGCATTAGGTGTAAAAGCAGTTGTGTCTGTCAGTTCCTTCTCATATCAATGTATGTGCAGCATTAGGTTCCTTCTCATAGTAGTGTCTGCCAGTTTCTTCTCATAATAGTGTATGAGCAGCATTAGGTGTATAAGCAGTAAGTATCTGTCAGTTCCTTTGCATAGTAATGTATGAGCAGTATTAGGTGTATAAGCAGTTGTGTCTGTCAGTTTCTTTTCATTGTAGTGTATGAGCAGTAACATAAGCAGTTCTGTCTGTTAGTTCCTTCTCATTGTAATGTATGAGCAGTATTAGGTGTATAAACAGTAGTGTCTTTCAGTTCCTTCTCATAGTAGTGTATGAGCAGCATTAGGTGTATAAACAGTAGTGTCTTTCAGTTCCTTCTCATAGTAGTGTATGAGCAGCATTAGGTGTATAAACAGTAGTGTCTTTCAGTTCCTTCTCATAGTAGTGTATGAGCAGCATTAGGTGTATAAACAGTAGTGTCTTTCAGTTCCTTCTCATTGTAGTGTATGAGCAGCATTAGGTGTATAAACAGTAGTGTCTTTCAGTTCCTTCTCATAGTAGTGTATGAGCAGCATTAGGTGTATAAACAGTAGTGTCTTTCAGTTCCTTCTCATAGTAATGTATGAGCAGCATTAGGTGTATAAACAGTAGTGTCTTTCAGTTCCTTATTGTAGTAGTGTATGAGCAGCATTAGGTGTATAAACAGTAGTGTCTTTCAGTTCCTTCTCATAGTAATGTATGAGCAGCATTAGGTGTATAAACAGTAGTGTCTTTCAGTTCCTTCTCATAGTAGTGTATGAGCAGCATTAGGTGTATAAACAGTAGTGTCTTTCAGTTCCTTCTCATAGTAGTGTATGAGCAGCATTAGGTGTATAAACAGTAGTGTCTTTCAGTTCCTTATTGTAGTAGTGTATGAGCAGCATTAGGTGTATAAACAGTAGTGTCTTTCAGTTCCTTCTCATAGTAGTGTATGAGCAGCATTAGGTGTATAAACAGTAGTGTCTTTCAATTCCTTCTCATAGTAGTGTATGAGCAGCATTAGGTGTATAAACAGTAGTGTCTTTCAGTTCCTTCTCATAGTAGTGTATGAGCAGCATTAGGTGTATAAACAGTAGTGTCTTTCAGTTCCTTCTCATAGTAGTGTATGAGCAGCATTAGGTGTATAAACAGTAGTGTCTTTCAGTTCCTTATTGTAGTAGTGTATGAGCAGCATTAGGTGTATACACAGTAGTGTCTTTCAGTTCCTTATTGTAGTAGTGTATGAGCAGCATTAGGTGTATAAACGGTAGTGTCTTTCAGTTCCTTCTCATAGTAGTGTATGAGCAGCATTAGGTGTATAAACAGTAGTGTCTTTCAGTTCCTTTTCATTGTAGTGTATGAGCAGCATTAGGTGTAAAGAAGTACTGTATGTTAGTTCCTTCTCATAGTAATGTATACGTATTACATATGGTAAAATCAATTCAAGCTCATATTTCTGACTGTGGTAGGTAAACTTTTGAAGAATATTGTCAAGGTCAGATGGAGAAATAAAGACTAATATGAACAAAAAGCAAAACAAGAATGTGTCCAAAGTACAGGGATGCCCCACTCGCACTATCATTTTCTATGTTCAATGGACCGTTTATGGGATAAAAAAATCTAATTTGGCATTAAATTTAGAAAGATTATACCAAATGGAACATGTGTTCTAAGTTTCAAGTTGATTGGATTGCAACTTCATCAAAAACTACCTTGACCAAAAACTTTAACCTGAAACTCACACTTTCATTTTCTATGTTCAGTGGTCCTTGAAATTGGGGTCAAAAGCTTAGTTTGGCTTTAAATTAGAAAGATCATATCATAAGACACATGTGTACTAAGTTTCAAGTTGATTGGACTTCAGCTTCATCAAAAACTACCTTGAACAAAAACTTTAACCTGAAGCGGGACAGACAGACGGACGGACAAACGGACGCACAGACCAGAAAACATAATGCCCTTCTACTATTGAAGGTGGGGCAGGCATAAAAACATTTATGAGAACATGGCACAGCTCTGTCACAAATTCTTTGATTACCCACATGGGAATAATATATATAATGACAAAGGTTTGTTTGAAACAATTATATTAAAGTAATAGATAATTTTATAGCAATAACCACAAGCATAGAAAAGAAAAACATGAAAGGATGGAGCCAAAAATGTTTGAATGCATACATTGTGCACATTTCATGATTGTTTGGTTTGAGAATCTATAAAATCTAGCAACCACAATGGATTCTTTGCTTATAAATACAATTTGGCGCTAAAAATGGTAGGTTTTAGTATTTTTTCCAAAACAGCTGATTTGTAATAAAGCATCATTTGTACAGTATTATAGCTATATACCAGATATCACTTGTCCAGCAACAAACAGCATCTGATTAGATCTTTTAAAGGCTCCATATGCTGAGGGAAAATTGATCAACAACTAAGTTGTTTCAATACTTAATGATAGGCAGTTGAAAAAAAAACAAAAAAACAGAAATATAAAAGTTTTTATCAATTTTAATATATAACATAATTTATAACTCTCCTAACAATTAAGGAAACTTGCATCTATACAAGAAATTTACATGTTTTAATTGAGACTTCTATTACACAGTAAAAGTAGTCTAAGGTTTTGTGCATGGTACTTTTATGATAATCTTTACCATAATACAATGTGTATGCATATTGAAGTCGTAACATGTGGTGCCCTAATTTCAAATGTACTAACATACCATTACCCCTCCCCCTCCATTTGAAAATTCACGACAAAATCAATGTTATATTTAAAGATACTAAAACAATTTACAGTAACCGTCAAAATATTTGTTTTACATAAAATTATAAATGCCATTTTCAAATTATTTTAATTAAGGATCATTATTTCTGAACATCAAAGATGAAAATGGCCACATTGGATTTTCCCTCCATTTGTGTCATCAGTTACAACTTTTAAAATGAAATTTTTAAACCATTGATTGAACAGTTCATAAGTTTTTGTATGGACTAAACTAGAGCAATGGACCCAAATGACTGTTCATTAGCCATACAAATCCATTCCATTGGAAAACCCAGTTAAATATTTTTTAATAGTAAATGTTCTATGCATTAATGATTCAAAATTCAAAATATTTTAACATTTTTGTTGAACCCAAATTACAGGTTTAAAGAATTACTGACACAAACTGTCAGGGCCGTAACTACCTATGAGGCAGGGGAGGCAACTGCCTCCCTGAATTTCCTTCAGGCAAAACTTTTTTTGGAAGTAATAAAATAAAATATTGACAATATGTACACGGAGAACTTTAGTTTATATTATAAACAACACAAGTTTACAGTTTTAACAGTGTTATCATGATACATGATATGTCTGTCATTTTTCGGATTTTTTATCGAAAGTGAACTGTTTTAGTATTTGTTTTTTTTTGGGTTTTTTTTTTTCGTGTGGCCGTCCGTCTGTTATTCAGTATTGAGGGGTCAGTATTCGTACAAGAACACATATGAAACGTTGCTTTCGATAATTTTGAATAAAAACTGTTCACATTTATTTGGGGGCTCAATTAAGCAGAGGGAGTTCCTTTTGTATTGTGAATCTTTTAAGATATCGGAAATTCGTTACAGGTTGAAATAGCTGTTGGATCGTTTTTTTTAAGTCTCCCGATCGTACGAGAACATTATGGTCAATGCCTTAGTAGGTAAACACTCCCATTCGTTGTAGCAGGGACTTTCTATACTAAGAGACTAATATAGAAAGTCCCTGGTTGTAGTTATATATGTCTGTTCAGCTTTCAACAATATTGAAATTCAAGATCCTCGATAAAAAAATATATCTTCTATAATCTTGCTTTATATGTTTTTTGAACTTACCAGGTTCTAAATAAATATCTTTAAATACAGATAATAATTGTTTGCATGAAAATTGCTCCAAGGATCCAGCAAAACTGATCTTTCTTAAAGTAAAGAAATCGAAGGAAAATGGGTAATTTTTAGCCATATTATTTGAGAACAAAATCCGCGGTCACAATGTATTTAATGTTAACAATTATAGGTCAAAGTACGGCCTTCAAGACGGAGCCGTGGCTCACCCAGAACAGCAATCTCAGCTTGTTTTTGCATAAAAGTTGCTTCCAGGTTCAAGCAATACTGATGTTTCTTAAAGTAAGGAAATCGAAGGGAAACAGGTAATTTTTAGCCAATGACTGAGAGAAAAAAATCGGCGGGGGGCTGTGCCCCCAAACCCTCTATTATGGGGGCCTCAATCGGTGGCCCTCAAACCCATGCCTCCCCTGAATTAGAACCCTAGTTACGGCCCTGACCGTGATCGGCAAATGAACAAATGAATTGCCACAATAACCTGTATCTTTGGGGTATGGTGAGAGGGGTAAACTAGGTCATTTAAGGTGAATATCAGAGGCACTTTGTATTTTGTATGCAACCACACACGAAAAATCTAATACATCATTTTGCAAAGACCAATTTTTGTGATCATAGTCATTATTTAGAGAACAGCTTAACAAAAATGTAATATTTTGAATTACAGTTTAATTATCACAATGTGCAAAATATTTGTGACCTTAGATGACAATTAGTTAGATGATTTTTAAATAGACTAACAATTATTTGTGACAGATTTTGCAGACCTTACATTCTATAGTAAAACAGACAAGGAGACACATGATATACAGAATAATCATACATTGTCTTAGAATACACACTTAATTTGTATGATGTATAGATACAGGTAAAGTTTTCTATTCTGTGTCTAGCCAAGTCCAAATTAATCTAAAAGATGTGAACTTTACACATGAAATAGAAACACAAACAAGTGCTCTTGGTTTACATTAACATACAATCTGTTACTGTCAATAATATGTACAAAAAGTCTGGTAAATACAATCTGACTACACTTGTAGCAGTATAAAAATAGTTCAGCTTGTACATGATTTAGCTATTGAAAACAGGATTTATTGTGTAATCAAGACCATTCATTATAATACAAAATTCACAATATGTTTGATAAGAAGTCTGCATCAGAATTAACGTTGTTTTTAAAAAGGCACATCAATTTTTTCAGTAGTTATCACTGGTCCTGTTTTTAAATGTTTATGGAAAAAAATAAGCACCTATGCCAGATCTTTAACAATTCATTGCTTACCCTTTGTCTATAGTTCAGGTTAATGTTTTTAAAATAAGACAAGGACATACTAAATAGTAAAGCCAAAGTCCTACCAAAAAGTAAGTAAGACCAAGACTCTACCAAAAAGTTAATAAGGTCAAGGCCCTACCAAAAGGTTAATAAGGTCAAGGCCCTACCAAAAAGTTAATAAGGTCAAGGCCCTACCAAAAAGTTAATAAGGTCAAGGCCCTACCAAAAAGTTAATAAGGTCAAGGCCCTACCAAAAAGTTAATAAGGTTATGGCTCTAAGTGATCCTTACCAAAAAGATAATAAAGTTTTAAAACTTATCATATTTATATTGTATTCCTATTGCTGGGTTATAGAAAGTATTATATGGGAATGTATTTGATGACATTAGAACAATCTCAAAAGAAAATTCCAAAATTTCCATTCTCAATTTTATGATAACAAATGAGTTATGAAGAGTATGAAAAATTCAATGCAAATGAGTAAAAAATTAGATAAATTTATCAATATCATGATGTGATGGTTAAAATTTGACATTTTGATTAATAAAAAAATAGAAAATAAACAGGTTCTGGTTTTTCCATATTACATCATATATCAACTTGACACTTGTGTCCGAGGTCTCTTTGGTCTCTTTGTGTATAGTAAACATTTAGGTGTCAATCTTAATTGCAATGTCTGAGCAAATAACCAAACAAAGTTTTCAAGCAAGGCAATCAAACTCTTGGTTTGCATGCTTTATTATTTTAACTGTAAAAGTTTTTTTTTTTTTTTTTTGGTAAAATGAGATTTGGATGAAGTTAATATGGGACATGATATAAAATAGCTGTACAATTTTCTGTTTATTCTATGTTTTATTTACAATATTAACAAGTCGTCATTATTGATATGTTTGCATGGTTTAATGTTGGGTAAAAGATGACCATTTCAAAAAGTATAATGAATAAGAAATTTTTAGTTTTTACCAGTAACTGTGTAAGTTTTGCAATTTTAATTGTGCATTTTTTAAATCAATACCTAGCAAAAACATTTTGTTCTTGAAATGTTTAGATTTAAATTCCAGCACACCACTAGCACTGGAGAAATCTATTAAAGCAGAGATTCAGTAATTTTCACTGTTATATAATTATATACAAATGAATAGTACTCTCATCTTTTTTTATTTACAGATTCAATATTTCTTATTTTTACATCATTTTTTGTAATAATTACTTTCAAAGATGACCAGTATAAAGTTAGAAAACTGAAATTGATGATTTGATGACATTATATAATTTAAGTCTTTAGTGGATCATTATGTGATTTTATTGTGATAAGATATCACTAATGACAAAGCAAGACCTATGGTAAGGTCAATTTTAACTCCTCATGTCAGTAACTCTTATTCTTACAGGAATAGGACTGTATCTTTTGTTAAAATAGTGGGTAAGTGATGAGTAAAAATGAGTTTTTGTCAACATGAAAATTTGATAGTAAAATAACTGTGCAACTCATGTGTTATTTTACCTCTTTATTGTTGGTACAAAATATTAGATAGCATTTGAAGAAATTTCTTTTTTTCAGCAACTAAAGGACTATAAGCAGACAGAGTTCAATTATTTATAAACCATAATTAAATTAATGTAACCCTATTGGCTAAACATCTATTGTTCAAGCGACCAATCATAATGCTGGAAATATTACTGAATGCTTTAGATGCTGAAAAACAATGTCAGACAGCACTATATTTCTAAGATGTAAAATCTATGCCCTATCAATAGTATAAAATACTTCTTTGAATGTCAATCATACGCCATAAATATTAATCTTGCAATAAAACTTTCTACAGAACAAAAGCTAACAACTTTTATGTACATAAGAATTATCAAGGTAATATGAATTTATTTTGAAATAACATATTGTGAACTAGAAAATACTGCAATGTTGACAATATATTTTGTATAAAACCTCTCTGCTTGAAACTATATTAAGGCTTCCTAAAACAATATTTTTCCGGAAATTTAGGAAATGGTATTCACATTCTTTTCCATATTTATAAAAATATGCTTGAAGTATTAATGTTTGTTTTCCCTCTAAAATTGCTTATGAAATTGAAGTTTTTTTAAAATAAAAGTCAACAATATATGAAATTGAAGAAAGAATATTGCAAGGGTGGGTTTATGACCTTGAAATATAATTATGTGTGACCTGAAAGATGCTTCAAAACTGCTTTAAATATAGTCTCTATGCCAACATAATTATCAACAGTGCATGTAACATAATTAGATGAAATAATTTAAACATTATCAGTTTCAACATTTTCACAGTTATTAAAAAAAAAAGCTTACACAGTAATCTCAAAGCTCCTTCTCTTGGGAACTATTAAAACGAAATAAATGAGGTTATCTCTATTTCAACTTGTTATACAGCATTCATAAAGAGTTTTGTGAATGGTAAATGATAGCAAAATATTTATTTTAGTCTTACAAACATCGAACAAGAAAGTTTGAAAAAAAACCTTCAAAATGCAAATTATTTTTTTTATCACCAATTGTGTCTCAAAGCATCAATTGTACTGTGGATTCATTTATTTTTGTGGGTACCAACTTTCATGGATTACAGAAACCAATCATTTTCGTGGATATGTGATTTTGAAGTTCTGCCAAAGTCTGGCTACAACTTTATGGAAATTTGTTTTTGGTTGAACATTTAGATTTATGGTTCACTTGTACCCACGAAACCTTACAAATAATAATGATGAATCCACAGTATTTTGATTGATAAATACCTACTCATGGACACTTTCATTACTCATTCATTGGTTGAAAAGGACAACAAATTTTAAAACATAATGAAACATATCTTCTATGGTTTTGAATGTTTTTCAATATACAATTGATGTCAACATGTACATTTCCCTTTGAAACAGCTGAGAGCAATGGAGTTTATTACAATATTTTAAACCCTTTCTGATGTTAACTTGACTAACTCTTGATACAAAAATAAATAAAGTTGTGTACATTATTACAGCATCTTTGTTATCTACAATTCTTTGGTGTACTTGAGATGCTTCTGCCTGTGGTTTTACTGCCTCCACTGCTATCTGATGAGTAAGATCTCCTTCGACGTAGCGAGTCATGAACTGTTCCATTAGGTGTGATTGATCGTGACCTATTACTTACAGTTCTTTTCCTTAAAAAAATTATGCAATGAATAAGTGAAAATTATGTAATTCAACTTGAAAGGAAGTTTCTTTACATTAGATTTAGTAGATATAGGAAGATGTGATTGAGTACCAATGAGACAAGGGCTGTTTCGTTTACACTAGGAGTTTTAGCAAGTACTCAAGTATTGTTCTGAGTATTGAGTATCTAATAGCAAAATGACACTTGATTTTTTCAGTTTCCTATTAGAATGTTGTGTCCTTCTTTAAATAAAATTGATATTTATTGAGTGTGCTTATCTAGATATTAAATGTATATAGTAATTTTTGATTAATCAAAATAAAAATTAGTCAGGAAAGTTTGTGCTTAAGGAGGCTCGAGGGTATAAAAATTTCAGAAAAAAATTAAACATTTGTTTTTCATTACAAATTTTATTTATTACCTTTTGTAGTTGTTACTTTATCATATGGTACAAAAAACATTCAAAACAATTAATTCGTGTTGGCCCCAGATGACTTTTAAAATGTAAACATCATTGAAAAAGTTCCAAATTATCTCCCTTTGGTGGAAAAATGCCATTTTTTGGCTTTAAAATTGAAATATCTCTTTTAACTCATCGGTGACCTATATTTTTTAATATAATTTCGATATATGCTGTACTTAAACTAAATTATTGTAAAATTTGAGCGATTTCTGTAATAAATTTCTTTTTTTATTTCGATATTACCTTTATTTCTCCTATTAGTTCAACAGAAAAAAAAACACTTTTACAAAGATGTATGCTTCTTTCGAAGGCAGATTGTGAGCGCAAATGAACGGTGACCCCAATTTTTTATTTTATTTTTCTATTAACTATAAGATAAAGTTCATTTATAGAAAAATATAGAGAAATCCTATATAAATGATTAAGACCCGCGAACCCCCTTAATTGTTATATTAAATTTCTCAAAGAAGAGGTGGGCTATGCACAAGAGCAGCTTCTCCAGTCTTACACTTTAAGGTAAAAATCTGGAATAGCAATTCTTTCACATCTATAAAAATATTTTTTGTCTGTAGGACTGCCAGTTACATAACAAACTGACTCTGCCTAGTAAATGTTTTAAAGTTATGAATTGAAAAATTAATACTTTTTCTATAAAGCTACAAAAACTCACATTTTTTAATTTAAATACAAAACACCTGTCCAGATCGGTTAAAATTTTAACACCTGACAATCATCAATAAGAGTATTGTTTACCTTTTCCTTGATTTTGATTGTGTTTCATCATCAGAACTTTCACATGTACTACATTCACTAGAGCTAGAACTTGAGGATCCAGAACTTGAGCTATCAGAATTGAATCCTGTTGGTTGTTTCAGATCTACTTTGTCTGCTACTTCAGCTACCTCAGGTCTTTCCCTCTGTAATGAACAGAAATAGTACCTTGGATTGTATTTAGGAACATGGCTTGGGTGTTGTACTTCCATCATTATTTTTTTTTTATTTCTAAAGAACCTTTCAGATAATTAGTATGGGTGTATGAGCAAAAATCTTAAACATTTAGAGAGAAAAATATATATATCAAAAGCACCACAACTTCATCTATACAACATAAACGTAGTGTATTATGATTATATTCCCTTTAAAATGTGTAGTGATTTTCAAAAGTTAAAAGTGTTTAACAAATATCTTGATAAATGTAAATGTATTCCCTTTTCAGTTTTAAATAGTTCCTTTTGTAAATTTTATTCTAATTTTTAATGAACCATAGGTTGTACAAAGGAAAACAACGATTTAGTCATTGTAAAATGAACGATTCATTTGTTAAATGAAACAAATAATAAATAAATTTGCTATCAAGTAATTATACCTTTAATGTTTTGTACCACTTCTTTGACAACTTTGGACGACCACGAACAGTTTTATGCCACACAATTGGAAAGTTAACAACACTACAAAAGTTCTGTGTAACAGCTATTGTATCCTCTAAATTAACAACAACATGCCACCAACCACCTGGTACAAATACTGTTTCTCCTGGTCCCTGGAGAATCTCCAACTGAAAAAGTCACAAATATACTCGACATGATTATCTTAAATTTATTTAAACTTATCTTTAATTTAGAGTTAAATGCCTATCATATTTCTGAGATATTAGAAAATTGTGACCATTTTGAAAAATCATGATTTTTCATAAAATTTTATGATAAAAAAATTTAAGCAGAGATTACGTAAATTATTACTTGTGATTAAAAGAGAAAGGTAATCCCTAACTTTTGGAACAATTCCTTTGGCAATGAGAGAAATTTTATTAAGGTATTTGAAACTTTAATTCAAACAAATAGTCCTATATACAAAAAAGTCGTATATATATATATGTTTTGTTATAAATTAGGTGGTTAGTTTTCCCAATTGAATTGTTTCATATTTTTCATGTCAGGATTTTTATAGCCGACCATATGGTACAGATTTTTTTCTCATTGTTGAAGGCCATTTTGTTGCCAATATTATATAATATTACTTACATCATTTGTACATCCACTTCATTTGAATTTTAGTGGATAGTTGTCTCATTGGCAATCATACCATATGTAGTTCACATAAAATATTTCACACATTTCACTTTCATTAAAAACTATTACATCAAGTCTCTACAAACTAATGTTTACAATTCAACAGAGGCGAATTTAGGGGGGGGGGGGGGGGGGGGGGGGGCAGGGCGAGCCCCCCTTTTTGGGAAAAAAATTGGTTGCTTATATAGGGAATCACTGAAGCGTGACTGGAGCGGGCCCCCTCTTAGGTCAGTCAGTGGGCCCCACTTATGAAAATTTCTAGATCCGCCACTGTTCAACAACTATATGATGGATTGAACTTGAGCCTTGCTTCTACCAATACATTTTTTTGTTAATCCACAGTATCTAGCTTGGTATAGTCCTTTAAGGTAGCACATTACAAAGTTTTTATAACTCCAACTCCCAAGTTTTAAAATGCTGTAACTTTCTTAATAATGCTTGAAAATTTATAAAAGTGGTAGTTATGAATAGATAACAGATTACTCTTTCAAATTAATGTAAATGTTAGTGTTATGCAACAATTATGTAACCAATCATAATGTTAACTGTGTCTAAAAAACAATTCCCAAAATTTCCACTTTCAATTGAAATTAGCTTTTGCATAGGCGTTCCTAGTGGGTTGATTTTATTATATGTTGTTCCTATGGCCATTATCTACAAAAGGGTGTCTCAGATTTCAGATAGAACGTATAGAACAAAGTAGTAAGTTCACTAACTATGGAAATCGGCCTCATATTTTCATAAAAAATAAACAGCCTTTAAAAACAAAAACTGAGTGGTATTTTATTAGGACCCATCCCACCCTTTCGTAAAATGATAGTCTTGAATTACTGTCTTGCGTGTGTTTTGTAGAAAATCACCCCAAATTCAAATCAACATATGGTCAAAAACGGCAAATATTATCGATTTTTGCCTGTATTCCTTCAAATTGCGATGTGGAGCGCAGCCGTCGACAACTCTGAGTTTTCAACTACACAGTCTCAATAATATTTAATTTAATCCAGCTAAATACCGAGGTTGTCGAGGACTGCGCTCTATATTTTAAACTAATTAATCTGGCAAGCGATGTTCATGAATCCCGTAGTGTATGGCAAAATGGCGACGTCTTGATAATCCTATCTCTTCCACACATATAATAAATACGTGTTATTAATTTTAGGTCCTTTCAAATTGCTGTGGTGAAAATTCTTAACTATATAGGTGAATGAAAAGTCTAAGGCGTTTCATAATAACCATCCAATTTGTTTTTAATTACGAAATCCTAACTCATCATCACCGGATCAGAGCCGTCTTTTGTTTGTTTGTTTACATTCATCATGGAAACTTATGCTAGATGTTGACCGCAGAAGCAGAAGAGTTTAATTATTTGTATCTTAATCACAGCAATGTTATGTTATAATCCAGGATAAACATTATCTTCTTTTATGTGGTTAGGATGTTCATACTAATTAGAGATTTATCAGAGAATGGAATGCCATAGGGACAATTTGAGACACCCTTTTGAAGCCCATGATGTGTTGATTAAGATTTCGTTAAAATTTTCTATATAGTTAAAGAGATGATAGAGCTAAATCCATTCATGTGAACTGACTGCAATTTTGCCACTAATTACATAATAATTGATTACATAATGATTGCATAATAAAAATATTGCATTCATTTTAAAGATTAATCTTTTATCTATCTGTTTATACCTCTTTTATTATTTTTTATGTATTCATAAGAAAGTTACAGCATTTTAAAGGTTAGTGATTGGAAGTAAAACAATCTTTGTATTGTGCTACCTTAACACTACCATGAAGGTTTAATATTTCACTTACTGGAGCAAATTCTTTAGGCCAAGATGGAGATTTAATTTTAGGATAGACATAAGTAAACCATGACACAGCTTCATCTCTCTGTTTCCCTCCTTCCTCTCTCTTGGCTTTTAACATGTACTTTGGGGTATTGGTGGGTAATAAACACCATCTGAAAACAAATCAGTTAAATTTTATTGTTATTTGAATTTAAACTAAAATACAACGGACTTCTTCTATATTTTCAGACTCTCAAAAAATTTAAATGTAAAACTCCATTATACATTTATTTCCCTTTCTATGGGGAGATCTGAAGATTTTTAACCGAAGAAAATATAAATTTCTTAGAGTATACCCTCAGAAAAATATGACTTTTTAAGGCTTAACAAATCTTCACATCTCCCTGAAGATTTGTTTAGTTATTCTGGTGCAGGGAGAATGTTAACATCAATACAGGTGAGAGGTTTAGCTAGCTATAAAACCAGGTTCCACCATTTTCAACATAGGATAATGTCTGTACCAAGTCAGGAATGTGATAGTTGTTAATCATTCGTTTGATGTGTTACAGCTTGATTTTACCATTTGATTAGAGACTTTCTGTTTTGATTTTTCTTCACAGTGCAGTATTTTTGTTATTTTACTTTCTCTGAGTCAAGGGAAATGAATGTTTTATTCCGCTGCCTTAACAAAAAATTTCTTTCATATGCAATTTACATATCTGCTTGCATTCATAACTTTTCATGCCATAAACAATACATTAATAATTAATTATTTATTAAATGAAATGTTTTGTTCCTCTTTAATTGGACTACTCCATGACTATATGTCCCTGCTTTATAAAACTGAGGGAACTAGATATCATTGAGATGGGAGCCATCTCTGTGGGCCCCGCTGTCAATAACGTGGGGTAAATAAGTTGTATGGATAATCTGATATGAAGCATTATTTGAAGTTATTACATAGTCTCATGTGTGATTTTGATCTAAGATTTTAAGTTAAAACTGATAAATATTCTCATCTTACTTTCATAGTATAATAGTGATATGACTGCATGATGTGAACTCATTGTTTACTACTCTAAGGTGACTTCTGGATATATGGATTGATGTTTGAACAATATGTTTAAAGGTGCTGCCCAATTGATATTTGTCACATATTTTTAGAATTATGCCTTCAATATATTATGACCCACCAAGTATAAAGTATGAAATATTAATGGTTCTCGAGAGGTAGAGCGGACACAATTTGTTAAGAACAACGAACGGATGGACAGACCGACAGACTGATCTTAGACCTAGGATGCATACATTATGACACATTCTCTTGTGTTGGTTAATATATATGTTAAGTTGAAAATGTTTGTCAGGTATAAAGTATGAAATAATAACAGCTGTCCTCTCAAAATATAATGTGGATCAAATTTGTTAGCGATGGACAGACCAACAGACAGACAGACCTTTGACCTAGGAAGTGGTACATACATCATGACACACCCTCTGGTGTTGGTTAAAATGGATGTCAAGTATAATATTTGAAATCATAACGGTTCTCAAGATATAGAGCGGACACAATCTTCACCACAGGACACAGGGTTGTCAACTGAAACCAAAGTTTTTTTGACGTTGACCTTTGACCTAGGAAGTTGTACATACATCATGACACGCCCTCTGGTGGTGGTTAAAATGTATGACAAGTATATACTTTGAAATCATAACGATTATCTAGATATGGAGCGGACACGATCTTCACCACAGGACACAGGATTGTCAACTCGAAACCACAGTTTTTGACCTTGACCTTTGACCTAGGAAGTTGTACATACATCATGACACACCCTCTGGTGGTTGTTAAAATGGATGTCAAGTATAAACTTTGAAATCATAATGGTTATCTAGATATGGAGCGGACACGATCTTCACCACAGGACACGGGGTTGTCAACTGAAACCAAAGTTTTTGACCTTGACCTTTGACCTAGGAAGTTGTACATACAACATGACACACCCTCTGGTGTTGGTTAATAATCATGTTAAGTATTAAGTATGAAATCATAACGGTTCTCTAGATATGGAGCGGACACGAAAGTGTTACGGACGGACAGACGGACGGACGGACGGACAGACGGACGGACGGACAGACTGATCACTATAGGGCGACCCGCCGTCGGCGGGGCCCTAATAATAATGATTAATGTACATGCAATAAAAAATATGATTGGGTGTTTTGATACAAGTAAAGATTACTGGAGATTTTACCTTTTATATCCTTTGACTAAAGCATTCCAGGCACTGGTTCCTAAAGGGTCTATATGAATACCAGTACCAGACCTTGCTGGTCCCATAACAAACCACCTGATGAAAAAGGAATTATAACCAGATTAGAATTGTAAAAAAATTTTATTTTTATTTTTCATTTGTCCGACCATTAGTCAAAAAGTAGATTCAGAGAAAACAAAATTCAATACATAATACAAAGTTAGGTTCTGTAATTTATTCATAATAAATAACCATGCATAAGTTCTAAAATAAGAGGCTTTGAAGACCCTGCATCACTCACCTGAATATATATGTACATCTTCAACAATGGGAATTCTCTGACATTATAATTCACAACTAAACTTATCTTTTTTGCTGATCTTTTTGGTTGTTTACAGCTTTTCTCTACTATATTTTTTTCCCAGTAGGACAAACAAATGTGACAAAATAATTGTCACTCCTTAAAGGAATGGACTGACAATATCAGCTATGTGACTTATTTATAGATCTTGTTTTACCTGTATGGAAATTGAATAAGCATGTTTAACTCTTACCTTTGATAGTCTTGTATGTTTTTTTTTATTGTAGTTCATTGATGTGTTTAGGAGTTTAGAATGACGTCCATTTCAACTGAACAAGTACACATTTTTGTTTAGGGACCAGCTGCAGACTTCAGCTGATCCCTTGCAGGATTTTCTTGCTGTGTTTAAGACCCATTGGTGGCTTTTGGCTGTTTTTTTACTCTTTGGTCAAGGTTGTTGACTCATTTTCATTCTCAATTTTATTGTCAAGGCAAGTTATAAATTTACCTGTATGGAGGTGGACTTGTCATGACTAGTTGTAAATTTACCTGTAAGGAGGTCTTCTACCTTCACCAGAATAACTAAACAAGTCATCTTTAAAATACTTTGGAACATCATAATCTCCAAGTAGTCTTTTTCTCTTAGGATGCTAAAAAAAATCAATTATTTACTTCCTTTCAAGGGTAACAAAACTAAAGCAATTTTATCATTCAAATATTCATCACATGAAATTTTCCATTTGAGCGACCCAAAGACCTTTGACAAGTTATTTGTAGGTATTTAATATAATTTATTTTACTTGTGGTCTACAAATAAGTTTTAAAAAGAGGTTAAATTTGATTCTTAGACACACCAGATATGATAAACATAAAAATTTCAAAGCAATTTCATATTAAATAATATAAATGAGTGTTTTTTTTATCTGGTATTCTGATGCCATAAATATGAATACTTTCAAAGGTACAATGTAACACATAAAGGGTGTGAATATTTTGTACCTCTCCATATCCACTGTCAAATATATACAGTGGACTGTCATCTGTATTATCATGCATATACTCTGCAAAGTATTTCATCTTTAGTTTTACAGAATATCCATCATCATCTTCACCACATTTGAATCTCTGATTTCTGAACTTCTTTGATAATCTCTGAAAAAAGGTTTTCAATTATTTAAAATTTTTAAATAAATACACTGCTTTTAGTAAGTTTTAATATTTTATGCATAAATTTGGTTTATTATGTCTTTGATAGTTTCTACTAAATATATACCAATAACTAACTAAGACACAGGACTATTCATGCTATTGAGAGCCTCCAATCTTATATAGACAATCATCTATTGTTAAAGACATGTATGTGTTGTCAGATAATGAAGACTTTTGGTGTCAACGTATATTTGTTCCGCCTAACAGAAGTTCCAATACAAACTTTATTATAAACATTGTCATAATACCTATTCCTGTTGGAACAAATATTCTATACCATTTTTTCCGTTAGGAACATATAGTCATATACTGTAATATTTATTCCTGTGGAAATAATATTCCAGAATATTCTTTCCTTTTGGAACTTATTTTATTAAGGAACTTCTATTCCGTGACAGTGGTGTCCCTTTTTTTGCAGCTGGTGCCAGTTAAGTAAAGACTTACATGTGTTGACCACTTTTTTGTAGCTGGCCATTCTAACTGGTCATTGGCAATTACACAAGGAGTGTATGTTTTCTCGTATCTTTCTCTGAACTCCTCTATAGACACAAACCGTGCATCAATTCTATCTACATTGTCACACACTGTATGTAGTCCACAATCAAACGTATTGGCATAATTAAATCTGTGCCATCCATTTATCTCTGTTTCTAGTTCTGAAAAAGCAAGAGGTGGTAACATTAATACATATAAATAAAGGAGATGTGGAGTAAACATATATGAGATATAACCCAACAAAATGAAATAAAAAATAGTGTAAGATTCGTATCATTTGGTCTAGGCAAACTTAAGTTAGAGAAAGGAAATGAAAAATTCAGCAATTTTTCCATTTGTAAAAGGACATAGCGCTAGAAAGGTTAAAGTTTTTCCACCCAAATTCAAACTTGATCTATGTTGTGGTAATAAGCATTGTGTATAAGTTTCTGACTTTCATAACATTTCAAGTCATATAATAAATTTGGTTGAAACAAACCAATTTCAGCATGTTCAGGACATACCAATGAATGAACTTAATGCCCCCTCCCTATGACAGGGGCATACAAATAATCACAATGCAATCAAAAGGTCTTTCCAGAAGAAAGATCTATAATAACATTATCTAAATTAACAGTGAAGTTCATGATCCTTTGTTTAAATAACATAGATAATGTAATGATGTCATAAGACAAATGCCTAAGGAGAAAGGATTGAGGATTAAGATTCATGTAAACTGGGCCTTGTTGGCAAAAAATGGTTGCTTTCGACTCAAAAATTACTCTATTAAAGTAAATACAAGTCTGTGTATCATGATTTTTTAACGAGTTCTGTGCCATAGGGCCAATTTATTGGCCTCGGTAATATCTGAAAAATGCCACAAGGCCAATATTTTGGCCCTTAATTGGTAAAAATATCTATCATAATTTTTGAACAAATACGACGTTCTGTCTTTCAAAAATGTTAAAAATACGTTGGTTTAATAATTACAGTTAAATTTAAATAATTTAACGGTTTTATTTCGTATACTGTAAACAGTAGTTTGACGTTGACGTTTATTACGTCACTTTCACAACAACAACAGGTACCCGCGCTGAAACAAACAAAACGTTAGAACTTAGAGTCACATCTTGACAATTGTAGACTAGTCATATGAAACTTCAAATTTAAAAGAAAAGTTGATAACAGACTTAAATACTATAGGTTTTATTGTAAAACAAGTGTAAGAAAAATTAATCCTTAATGCTATCATAATCTTCGTACGTGTACTGCTATCAAATAATTATCTATATGTTATAAAATCATGAAAAGAAAAGTAGGGATTATCGGGCAAAAATTGAAAAATGAAGAGTAACGAATTACTACTTGTTAGGACTGCGCACATTGCAAGTGCAAGGGAGAATCCGTGACGAACGAATGTAAACAAACGTATACTTCAATGTAAATAAAAAAAGATTTTGAAGGAACAAATTAAATACACCAAATCATTTAGCAATATGTTAAAAGGAAAAAAGTTTGATAGAAAATGTTTTAAAAAACTATGGCTCTATCAATTCATTTATTTTTCATATGCTCCACGTGCTATGTGTTGATTGTTTATCAATGCCATAAACCAGTAAACTTCGGCAACACACCGAAAGTAACTTGCAATCAACAAGCAACGAATGAAATATTATTTGTCGACAATACGCTATAAATTTGTAATAAATGTAAAAAACGTTCATACTTGAATTATTTCTTTATATACATGTAGCATTCATTAGTTCAATAATTTTAATAACCTGTTATTGCAATACACTCGTTTCATGTAAAATTCAATATCAAGTCTAAAAAATACACTGATACGATTTATAGCATTATTTTTTTTTTCAATTGGAATGTTTATTGCATACTTAAAAAATGTCTGACCAGCAAGTAATTCTATTAGAATTTTCTGTGCATTTGCAAAATTGACATTTTCCCCAAATACCATTAACATTGTGAAATAGGAAAACTACAGAAAAATGCACGAATATGAAAGTCGACTAAGAATTTATGACGTCAAATGGAGAGTTGCGTAATACTGCAAATATGGCAAATATGGCAACTTTTTGGTTCCGTTTTTTTTCCGCCGGAAGAAATTCAAAGTGCTGAAGACCCCGAATTTACTGTCGAAAGTGGTGTAAAGAATATGCCTGCAATAGCATATTTTATGCTCATGTTTACAACTTATCTTATGAAGAAGATAGTTCTTGAAACAAACAAGTAAAAATATTCGCTCTTTTTGCAGTTCTGTTTTCATGAAACTGATACAATGTTATTGATAGAGTGTATCTATTTTGTCATACTAAAAACATGGAGGTAATTGAGTTGGCTCATGGCTTTGATTATCCTATATATATCTGTAGATATCAGTATAAATTGAACAGAAACAGTTTAATAAAGCTTCCGTCTGCATGTGAATTTCCTAAAATCTTATCTAATGATTCTTTCACATCAACTTCACCAATTCCAACCAAAAAAATAATAAAGAAATATAAGCTCAATTTCCCGATGATTAAAAAAACTAATGAAGTCAATGTATAACTTTTAGAAGAAAAGGAGTGAAAAGTCTAGAGGAACTATCATAGTAAATATAACCAAAGGCATTATTGAAAAATGTTTCAGTATGTCAATATGATAAGTTAATGAAGTGGGGTTTACTTTTTTTTTTGGGGGGGGGGGGGAGTCGGGTGAGGGTGAGGGTGAGGGTGAGGGTGTGCGTATCATGAATGTTAACTGTAAGTGTATGACAATGATCGTGTGTTACTACTCTTTGTTTGCGACTGAACGCAATTAAGGATCGTTGAAGTCCAATTCTTATTTTGCTGCCGAAAATAATGTAATACTATAAACATCTCAGAAATTCAATATTTCTTTTTGAATTAACAAAAATCATTTATTTGAATGCAACAACATATTCCCGTTTTTTTTTCATTTCTTAATTGGATTAGTGAGAAACTCCTTTATATTTTAAAACATTAAGTATGAATTATTTATAGATACCCACGAATCCCGCTCCAAGTAGAATAAAACAACACAAAAACACCAAACACATATTTACCAAAAAATCATCAAAATCTTGGCAAAATGTTTTTAATTTCATGAACATAACATTAACGGACCGGAATGTTAACAGACAATTGCAAATTATGATGCGGTTAGCAGAATTATTACCTCTGAATATCTAACTTCGGATATTTTTTTCTCGAACTTATCGATTAACTCGACTTTTGATTGATTTCTCATATTGAATTATCTACAACACGGTATTACAAAACGTAAAGTTTCAGGCAGAAACGATACCACTTATGACCCATCGGTAAAGTTTAAGCCGATTCTTGATTCGTTTGACATGCGATCTAAATATCTGTATACACATGAAAGAAACCTAACGATTGATTGACCAGTCTTTGGTTGGAACACGTGCACGCTCAGTAATGACACAATATATACCATCAAAAAGCCTCAAATTTGGCATTAAATTTTGGATGCTGGTTGAATATATTTCCGGTTATCTCATTCATAGTACTGTTTACAGAGGCCGTAACTTTGATCATGTGCCTGATGGGGAACTTCAAAGAAGTTAAAAGTCTTCCGATTGCTAGTTGTTTATTTAATCAAAGATACCAAGTGCTTTGCGATAGTTTTTTTTCTAGTCTATCACTAGCATTAAAACTGTTTGTAAGAAGGACATTTATGACTGGAACTTTGAGAAGTAACATGCTTCAAAGAATTAAAAAAAAACATGAATAACGTCCGGATGACTCTGTATTTATGAGAAGACGAAAAACATTGCTTTCAATGTACATACAGACAAAACGAACGGAAACAAGTTTGCTTAGTGTCCAAATTTGCAAACCAGGAGTTTCACCACATGGCAAACCAACCGCTATAGAAAGTTTTAGCAAAAACTATGGAAGAATTCGATCGGAATGATATGTTCACAGCCTTCTACAAAGATGAAAGGATGTGGAAGAAATTTATTGTTAACCTAGTAATCTTTTTCTAAGATTTATGATAAATGTGTACATGTTTTATAAAAAAAAATCAATTAACCCTCGTCCACTATGACGCCTCAAGTTTGTTCATGAGCTAGTTAAATGTGTTATTAGTTGTCGAGAAACTGCCCCCCTAAAAAATGCAATTAACTTTATCAAATAACACTTTTTAAAAATTTAATGTAAGATTTCCCGCGGAAGGTCGGTGGTTCTAAAAATTAGGCACTCTGACTTTCCTCCAACCAAAAAATAAATAAATTGCAAGACGAAGAATGAATAGAACGAAACTATGCAATGTCTTATAATCAGGGAACGAAATTCTAATTTACGTCGAATTCAAAGCATTATATTAATTTTACATCTATATAAGTGCGTTTTATCAGCTGTTGCATAATGTAATTATATCACGAATGAAAATGAAGACCACAGTTAAGAAAAAAGTACAAAACAAGAAATTAAAAATAAACTAAAGAAGACAAGATAGTTCATAGTTCATAATTATCCCATTCTAGTAGAATTTTACATTTCTTTGAATTTCAACCGGATTCTTCATAAATTTACTACGTGTATATGTTCTTTTTTCTTGTGGTTTTTATTAGCTTACAATCATGTAAAAAACCACGTAAGCATTGATATATAAACCAACTAATACAAAACAAAACGAGATTTGGTAAACACGTAAAAGATGAATAAAAGGAGATGTGGTAAATACGTCAATGATAAATAAAAGGAGATGTGGTAAATACGTCAGTGATGAATAGAAGGAGATGTGGTAAATACGTCAAAGATGAATAAACGGAGATGTGGTAAATACGTCAATGATAAATAAAAGGAGATGTGGTAAATGCGTCAGTGATGAATAGAAGGAGATGTGGTAAATACGTCAAAGATGAATAAAAGGAGATGTGGTAAATACTTCAATGATGAATAAAAGCAGATGTGGTAAACACGTCAAAGATGAATAAAAGGAGATGTGGTAAATGCGTTAATGATGAGTAAAAGGGGATGTGGTAAACACGTCAAAGATGACATAAAGGAGATGTGGTAAATACGTAAATGATGAATAGAAGGAGATATGGTAAATGCGTCAATGAATAAAAGGAGATGTAGTAAATACGTCAATGAATAAAGGGAGATGTGGTAAATAAGTCAATGATGAATAAAAGGAGATCTGGTAAATACGTCAATGATAAATAAAAGGAGATGTGGTATATACGTCAATGATGAATAGAAGGAGATGTGCTAAATAAGTCAATGATAAATAAAATGAGATGTGGTAAATATGTCAATGATGAATAAAAGTAGATGTGGTAAATACGTCCATGAAAGGACAATCAAATGGTTAGACACCTTGCCCATTATTCTGTCATATTTTTTTTTGAAACTATCGACTTTTCTAACCCTGCTTTCCTGACCTTGAATTATTCATGAATATTCATGAACAATTCATGAATATTCATGAATAATATTCATGAATATTCATGAATATTCAAGGTAACAGTTCATGAATATTCATGAATATTCATGAATGTTAAATGGCACCTTGAATATACATGAATATTGTTTGAACTGAATAAGCTTGAATATACATGAATATTGTATGAGCTGAATAAGCTTGAATATACATGAATATTGTATGAACTGAATAACCACGATTAAACATGAATAATTATCTGTAGAATATTCATGAACATGAAATAGGATGTCTATGAATAATGCATGATTAGAATCACCATGAATGAAAAATATATATCTATCCCAATTTTGAATGCTAAATACATACTCTAGAATAACCTTGAATATTTAATGAATATTGAAAGGTTGAATATTCTAGAATAACCATGAATATTGAAAGGTTGAATATTCTAGAATAACTATGAATATTGAATGGTTGAATATTCTAGATTAACCATGAATATTGAAATAAGTGTCCTTGAGAGGTTTTTTGAAAACCAAAAGCAAATACAGACATTTAAGTTTAAAATATTTTTTAATCATGATAGCTGTGAAATATGAATTTTACAATCACTTTCATTAAAAGCTAGCAAAATTGTCCACTATTTAATCTAGAATTTAATCCAAACCTGTTTAGTCGGATAGCTTTTTGAACATTTTGTAATTATGAAATGATATTTTTTCTCATTTATCTGGGAATTGTTCAAAAATTGTTATTGTCAATAATTCTTATGTAGGCCTATCTAATGCTGGCTTGACGTCGTCCTTTGCATTGGCTTTTCTTCCTTTCATTAACTTTACCCAACCCGCTAGTTTTCTCCAAAAATGAACAGGAAAACATCTATGACACATGACTGAAAGTCACTTTTGTTGCTTATTATTTTCTTGACATCTGCCCCTGCAAAATGATTATGAATAGTTCATGAATGTTCATGGATGATTCATGAATGATTCATGAACATAATTCATGAATTGTTCATAAAAGATTCATGAACAGTTAATGAACTAGACATGAACTACAAATGGACAAGCACGTTCATGAACCAGTGAATAATGAACTATTCATGAACAGAAAGTGTTCATGAACTCTTTGGTTCATTAAAGTTCATGAACAAAAATAGTTCTTGAACTTTTATTATTCATGAATTGTTCATGATTTTATAGTTCATGAACACGCTTGTCCATTTGTAGTTCATGTCCTGTTCATGTATAGTTCATGAATTTTTTTATGAATGATTCATGAATTTGTTCATGAATTTGTTCATGAACCATACCAGTCCATGAATCATTCATGAACACATGAACTACTGTGTTTATGAACTGTTCATTAGTAATTTAATTCATGAACATTGTCTGTCCACTTGTAGTTCATGAACTGTTCATCTAAAGTTCATGAAATAATTTAAAAGGATTTTTTTGAATTTTCATTTTTTGTGTTATTATCATAAGTAAACTTCTCTTCCTGTCTGTAATTAAAATTGCTGTATCAGGACTTCCAACTAGAAATGCTAAATAACATCTTGGTGCAGTTGTTCTGCTTGAAATTCTTCACAGTTGAACAGATCTTTTAATCAATAAATGCATCTGAGTTTCCCCCTGCAAAATCAAAAATCACTCCACAAAGAATCAAAAGTCCTTGATATTTGTTTTTATAAATAAGCACTCAAGATTAAACAGTTTCTAACAGGTATAATACAATGTAATAATTTAATTTAATAAATGTTGTTTTTATTAAAATATCAATAGAGTAAGATTAATAACATGAATATCACTTCAGCCTTTTCATGACATTTCAAATAATGTACCTACCCCCCTTTTTCCCCTTTTAATTTACCCACACACAATCATAAGAGTGGCTGAAGCATGAATTATTTTTACCTTGAAATACAATATATTGTACAAATCTATCAGTTATTCCTGAATGGAAATCATTAAACTAACACTGTAAAATGTAAAGGCTACTTTCTGGTGTTTTATATTTATTTTAATTAATCAATAATTATTATAAAATGCTTCAACAAATAGTTATTCAGCAAAAAAATATAATCAAAATATATATAATTTACTTATCTGATAACAAATCTGCTTTGTTTTGACAGCTATATTACTTCACTCCTCATCAAACATCTTCATTTGTATTGTAAGCGTCAAAAACATCATTTTGCTGACGTCATTATGACGTTTTTCTATTCCCAGTCACTTGTAATCATTTGTCTACATTGTAATCTTTTGTCAAAGTCATTGAAGCGTTTTACAATAGGTAAACGTAATTCATTAATAATGATAATTATTGACACTAGTCTGCAATGTTTGGGAAAGAATGAATTGTCATTAATCTGTCCTTATTTTCCAAGTTCCTCTATGTGCCGTATGATGGTTAAGAAAGGCACATGTTTGAACTTTGAGAGACAATCAGAAATTACATCTTTAGAAGAAAGAAATTAAGTTTACCAAATTTGTCATGATTGTAAAAACGAAACATGAGAAACATCTCCAGCTCAAAGTAAGTTACAAAACTTCAAAGTGAGTCCCAAATTTTGTATGACTCTAAAAATGTAACACTCTTCTGGCATAGTATGAAAAAAAGAAAAAGGTGCTGAGCTAATATCTGTTGTTAAATGATTTTTTTTTAATGATTATTTTATTTTCTTTAATTTACCACAAAAAAGAGAGATATTTTATTTTTTCATATTTTATTTTTTTTCTCCAACTTTTTCTCTTTCTCCCAGCCTTCCTCTCCTTTCTCCTACCCCCTTTCTCCTTTCTCCTACACCCTTTCTCCTTTCTCCTACACCCTTCCTCCCTGTCTCCCTTACCCCTGTCCTCCCCCTCATACATGTATTTACACTTTTGCTATTCAACTGAATTTTGTCTCAAAATGATCTCAAGATCTGTAAATGAATAAACTAGAGGTCATGCTAAAAGCACTTTAATTGTGATGTCATGATACAATGTAATGGATGTCAAATTTTATGAGAACTTGTATGACAGTCAAATTTATGAATTTTTTTATAAACTTTATGTATTCATTTATTCATTAAAGTTCATAAAATGTTCATGAACATGTGTTATGAACAATTTATGAACATTATGAACTGACTTACAGTTCATTAAAGTTCAGAAAATATTCATGAACTGCATTTTATGAACTATTCATGAACTAAATTCATGAACGAAACTTAATGAACTCATTATGAACAGTCATGCATTGTTCATGAACATTCATGAACAGTTCATGGTGGTTCATCAGTTCATGAATTTCATCTCGCAGGGGCAGTGTTTTGTATGAAGATGTTATGAATATCACCTACATGAGCTATCTATTAAAATTATCATATATTTTTTTCATTTAACTGTGGAATACATACATGTACATGTATGTTATTCCGCATCAACAATCAAGTAAAAATATACGTATACAAAAGTCCTAGAACAAATTTCATTATCAATTTTTATGCCGTTTACCACAAATAGTTCTGAGTCATTATCATGCAGCTTTATTCATGCTTATTCATGTTTGTCACACAATGGAAAAAATATTCTAAGTCCAAAATTTATTCCTCATTATTCATTCTTATTCATGAAATGTATGCAAAAAAATTCTAAGTCCAAACATTCATTCTTATTCATGTTTATTCATATTGACAAAAAGGGTTTTATTACCACAAAAAAACAATTTTGAATGAAGGAAACTTGATTATACTATGATATAGTAAGTGACTAGCATTTTAAGAACATTTATTTGTTGTCTCCAAACAGTTATTAAGAATTCATGTATATTCCACTTAATTCATGTTTCATATTCATGAATAATTTTGACACTGGAATAGTAACCATGAATGGAAGTGGAATATTCATGAATATTCATGAATATTCTACTTTATTCATGAATACATGAATATCATGAAAGCAGGGAACTTGCATTGTTTTGTTAGTTTACTGTTGTTTTTTGCAATATTTTCTTTTTTCTTTTTATGCTCCAATATTCAACTAATTTCTATATTACTAATGATTATTGCTCCTCCCTCTAAAGATACGCAACCATCCACAATCGCCACAGCGTGCAATGAATAAATAGTATGTGTCCTATGCATTGAAAAAGAGTAGCAATAGCTGACGAAAGCAGTAGGAACGTCAACGTTGGAAATCGGAAACTATCGATGACGTCGTAATATTGTTACGTTTGTAACGTCTTGGCAATTTTGAATTTTGGTCTTGGCATTGAAAGGGTTAAGGCATAGGCATAGCTATAAGGACGATTCTGTGATTGATTTTTATTAATTTTGATTTTAATAAAAATAGATAAATATGACTCATTAAAAAGCTTATATAACATAGTTCATCTTCTCTATCAGTTAACACCTGCTTCCTATTACCCCTTATTAATGAAATAACCTTAACAGCTTAAAACTAAAACGTGACTGAACCCAACCAACTCATGGCTACAGGTCTTACCTGGTCTTGCCTTCGATTTTGCCTCCCGGATTCTTTTCCTTGTTCGGTGGTCCATGCAGACCTCTTGCACTGTATACAGTTAGGGTTATCAACTTATCAAATCTAACTGTTAAATGGGATTTGAATCGGTTTTATTTGTTTATGAAACCAAAATTGTAAACTTCTATGATCATTGTAAAATTCAGATTTATACAAGAGGCGAATTTCATAAAAAAAAAGTATGAAAAACTTCTATTTCATGTAAGTTGGGCGAAAATTTTAAAACTTACCATTAATAATTCAATAGTGTCTCGTTTCTTTTTATCTTTTTTCTTATTGTGTTTTCATTACTTTGATTTCGTTTTCTTAAAAAAAAAGAAAAAAAAAGAAAGTATAAAACAATATAGGTGACAGAAATAGACTAAAACCCGTATATTATTTTTTTTTCTATTGGGCCAAGTCACTGATTTATATAGTGAAATTTGTATGTACAAATTGGGACTTTTATACTAACTATACTAATCATAGGTACAAACTATAATAATAAAAAATATCTTCTGAATGAAGACTTTCCCTGACCATACCTTTTAGTGTAATAAAAAAGTTTGATTGATAATTTGATTTTAATTTTTTTTAAATGTTTGACACAAGAAATTTTATTTTGACTAAAACAAAAATTCGTAGCCACTTTTTGAAGTTAAATGGCTGCTCCCTTAATAGTTTTATGTCAATAATTTTCATGACCTTATCTCAAATTATATAAGAGGCGTTCAGCATTCTCAGGGGCTATGATTAGCAACCACATCCAATCTGAACTTACTAATTCTCTAAACCCAATTTTGTCACGTTTGCTTTGATAATGATGCTGCGACTTATTGTGATTCAACCTGAGACTCAGTAGTCAGTTAAAAGGGATTCCTTTGCTAACAGTTGACTAGTTAACCAGGATACTTTTTTTTCTCTCTCACATAATTGAGTATCTTTATCTTGAAACTTGCATTTTAAGTCTAAAATTCGGCGACAGGAAAACTGGTGAGCACTATTAGGGACTTCTACTTGATGGTAATAGATTATAAGTCGGTACCTTCCGTGCATGACATTACTTCGAGAAACATGAACCACCATAGAAAAGAAACGCCTTTTCTGCAATTAAAAATTCTAATAACTAATAAAGTGGTAGGTCATGGCACTGCTATACATGCTTCTCGTTACTATTTATCCATTTATCTATTGATGTAGTATTCTCCATATGCTTGTTACAAGCATCTGTCTAGACGCTTGCTGACTAGGGACCCCCTTTTCAAACTCCTGGATACGCACCTGAAAATTGGTCTAGTCCAAAACAGGGCCAATTTCATATCACATTATTATGTTCTCGGCCACCTGATATCCGTTTGATATTTGCCACTGGACGTTAAACACCGCTCCACCCTTCCAATCACCAACCAAATTGCGTAAGATAAGCACAAGGACATTCCTTTTTAGATTTTCAAGTTGGACCTTCGGAAATCATACCACAGAATTGATAAAAACATTCCAACGCAATTGTTCAAGTGTAAGGGGCGGATCCAGCCATTTTTAACAGCAGGATCCAACTCTATGTACCCAACCGACCGTACGAGGGCTGTATAGCCAGTCAAGATCGCTAAACACTTCCATCATGATTATGTACCCATTAAAATGCATTGGTCGTAAAAAATGGGATTCCAACCCCTGGACTCCCTTTCTGGATCCGACACTGAGTGTAAATATATATGATGCAAATTTAAAAATTTAAATAATTGTGTTATTAAATATTCTAATCAATGTCACGTCATTTTATTCTTTTAAATGTTTGTTTAAACGTAACAAACAGTAAAACTGCAAGAAATTCATTTTAAAACGAAATGGGACACTATATTACAAAATAAAGCCCGAATCGCTCACCTGTATTTTTTTGCATAAATATTTCATTAATAATTAATTTTGCTTTTCAATATATATTATGATCATATTATCAGTGGCTCAAATTCCATTTAAATGTTCTTTGTATCTGTCATATTTTTGTCAAAAGCAAAATAATGCATTGTACCCCTATGTTACATTTTTAGTCATAGTGGATATGTTTCTTGACGTACAAGGACATGACATACAACATTTTCAATACTCTGAAACTCATTCAGCCCAAGTTTGGCTGAAATAGACTCAGCAGTTTAAAAGGAGAATATTTTTTTAAGTAAGCAAACTATATGAACACATTGTGAAAAATAGTCTTTAAAGGGCATGAAATAACTCCTTAAAGAAGTCAATTGACAATTTTGATCGTATAAACTGATTTCAGTGTCGATTTTACTTTACTGACCACTTAAAGTCTTTGCTGTTTACAGTTTATCTTTATCTATATAATCATATTCAAGATAAGGACCAAAACAGCAAAATTTCTGTATAATTAAAAAAAATTAGTGGCAGCAACCCAAACAATGGGTCGTTTGGTTCGTCTGAAATTGAACATTTCGGAGCTGATAGATCTTGACCTATTGAACTTTTAATCCATTGACAGATTTGGTCTAAATGCTTTAGTTTTTGAGATATAAGCCAAAAACGGCATTTAACCCTATGTTCTATTTTCAGCCATGGCAGTAGGTAATATCGTTGGTAAGCTTGCTTGCTAGCTAAACCGTGAAGTCATTATTAGGTTAGGTAAACTACCCTCATTATGGAGTAGTCTAGTCCTACAGGCAGAGGTAGATTGGTTATCTGTCGGACTAGTCTACTCTTAAAGGAGGGTAGTTTACCTAACCTAATAATGGCTTCACAGTTCAGCTAGCAAGCAAGCTAACCAAAGATTCCATTGTTTGTATGAACCTAAATTGTTTTTGTCAGTGTGGATTGCTGTGTATCAATCTGATGAGTTGGGCCATTATCAACTGAGTTTAAAAGGGCCCCATGTGAGCGACAGACAGACAGACAGACAGACAGACAGACAGACAGACAGACAGACAGACAGACAGACAGACAGACAGACAGACAGACAGACAGACAGACAGACAGACAGACAGACAGACAGACAGACAGACAGACAGACAGACAGACAGACAGACAGACAGACAGACAGACAGACAGGAAGGACATGACCAGACAGGACAGGGGACAGGACAGGACATGACAGACAGACACACAGGACAGGGGATAGGCCAGGACAGGACAGGACATGACCAGACAGACAGCCAGACAGGGGACAGGACAGGACATGACAGACAGACACACACACACCGCCACCGCCGACGACACCAAGCGACAGAATGTAGGCTCGCTTAGTATGCTTTTTTGACTAAAGTCGAAGACTCAACAAAAATGAGACTAATGCTAGTTAGACTCTACTGGACAGGGACTTACACTTAGCAATTGTTCAATGCACAAATGTAGTTGACCTATTGCTCATAGTATAGATAAACTATAAAACATGAAGACTTTACATTGACCAATGCGTTGTGTTTATGAGATCAATATAACTAGAGGCTCTCAAGAGCCTGTGTCGCTCACCTTGGTCTATGTGCATATTAAACAATAGACCCAGATACATTCGTTTTGGTGATCATGATGTGTTTGTAGATCTTACTTTACTGGACATTCTTCTTGCTACAATTATCTCTATCTATTATGAACTTGGCCCAGTAATTACAGTGGAAAATATATTCTAAAAATTTACAAAAATTTAGAAAAATGGTTAAAAATTTACTATAAGGGGCAATAACTCCTTAATGGGTCAACTGACAATTTCGGTCATGTTGACTTATTTGTAGATCTTACTTTGCTGCACATTATTGCTGTTTACAGTTTATCTCTATCGATAATAATATTCAAGATAATAAGCAAAAACTGCAAAATTTCCTTAAAATTACTTATTCAGGGGCAGCAACCCAACAACATGTTGTCCGATTTGTCTGAAAATTTCAGGGCAGATAGATCTTGACCTAATAGATTATTTTAACCCATGTCAGATTTGCTCTAAATGCTTTGGTTATAGAGTTATAAGCCAAAATCTACATTTTACCCCTATGTTCTATTTTGAGCCATGGCGGCCATCTTGGTTGGTTGGCAGGGTCACGCCACTCATTTTTCAAACTAGATACCACAATGATGATTGTGGCCAAGTTTAGATTAATTTGGCCCAGTAGTTTCAGAGGAGAAGATTTTTGTAAAAGATTACTAAGATTTATGAAAAATGGTTATAAATTGATTATAAAGGGCAATAACTCCTAAAGGGGTCAACTGACCATTTCGGTCATGTTGACTTATTTGTAAATCTTACTTTGCTGAACATTATTGCTGTCTACAGTTTATCTCTATCTATAATAATATTCAAGATAATAACCAAAAACAGTAAAAGATCGTGACCTGATAAACAATTTTACCCCTGTCAGATTTGCTCTAAATGCTTTGGTTTTTGAGTTATAAGCCAAAAACTGCATTTTACCCCTATGTTCTATTTTTAGCCATGGCGGCCGTCTTGGTTGGTTGGCCGGGTCACCGGACACATTTTTTAAACTAGATACCCTAATATTGATTGTGGCCAAGTTTGGTTTAATTTGGCCCAGTAGTTTCAGAGGAGAAGATTTTTGTAAAAGTTAACAACGACGACGGATGATGGACGACGACGGACGATGGAAAGACGGACGCAACGTGATGGGAAAAGCTCACTTGGCCCTTCGGACCAGGTGAGCTAAAAATAAGATGTGGTATGAGTGCCAATGAGATAATATTTCACAAGAGACCAAATGACAAAAATTAACGATAGGTCACCATATGACCTTCAACAATTTCAACAATGAGCAAAGCCCATACTGCATAGTCAGCAACAAAAGCCACAGAAATAACAAATGTAAATAAAGTTAATATTAAACATGCCAGACAGACATGTACACCTTAGAATCATTGCATACACTAACTAGAGTTGCCTTATTAATTCAACCTAGTTCACTGATCCATGAAATGAGGTTAATGTCAGGTGAACTCTGTTTGAAAAACATGTAGACTTTGCATGGATCCCATATACCGGATAAAGTTATCTTAAAATGCAATATAAGTGAGTATTTCACATGAACAACAAAGTACTTATTTTTTTATCAAACAGTTACTGATGAATAATGTAAATAAGATCTAGGACAATGGACATATGACTGACAGAAACTTTGCAACATACGGTATCTGCAAACAAGACATGAAGCATCCAGGACTTCTCCCTTCTGAAATATACAGTAAAGCTGTATATTAATAGTTTACACCACAGCCAGAAATATATATACAAATATAGTATAGTTATCCATTTGTCTCAAATTCTGAGAATTGTGTCAACACCATCCAAAGAAAGAACCATTTAAACTGAATGCATTAGTAGAGCATGCCTGCTCTTGCTACTGAAAGATGTTAGAAGATTCCTGAAGTAAGAGAAATAACTTTTCATTGAGTTAGTTCTATTCATAACATTACAACAGAAAGAAGAGAGTGCTTTTTTTTTTTAACAAGAAACATGATATATACAGTAAGATCATGGTGCTTCATAAGTCTGTGAACTGATAGCTTTTTAAAAAAGTTCATTCTAGTCAGCTTTGTTAGAACATGTCACTGTGAAATAAACATGCCATAGGATGCATCAAAAGATGCATTGACTTCTAACAAAGGTAAGTTAGTTATGGCAAAGTTGAAATATTTGAATGAGCTGAAAAGTCAACCAACTTTGCAAAATCGGTTAAAGGTCAGATTAAACCATAAGATGTACATATACTTGATACATTGAATGCACATACAAAATTTACTTATTGTGTAGAGTTGTCTCATTGGCAATCATACCACATCATTCTTCTGTTGTATATTAATTTATATACCTAATCCAAAAACATGAATTATCATTAGTCTATCTGAGAGTGCAGATGAGGACAGTCAAGGTCATATGTCAAATTTCAATATATATACCCTTCACAACAAATACATGTGCTAGTACATATGTATTGTTGACCAGTCATGTTTTTAAAGAACCAACCTAGCCAATGAACCACTAGAGTTTAGAAATGATGTCAAGATCAGAGGGACATATAATCATTAAAATAACTGTAAGTAGCTGAATATTGTTACTAGAGATCAGCAACTAATTTCAGAAAAATTCTTGATAAAAAATACTTGATGATAGATTTTAGTCGTTATTTTAGTGAAAAGAGCAAATGATTGGTACTTTGATGTCTTAGTAAATGAAAGAGAAGTCAGGAAAACTTGATTAGGCTTAGAAGGGGGGTGGGGGTGTCCTGATCCTGAAATCCTAGGCTTCCAGAAATCCAGACATCTCGATGTTAAAGAAATTAAAATCCCGACATCTCGAAATTCCAAAGAGGAATTCCCGGATCCCGAAAAGATCAATCCAGAAATCACAAGCTTAAAAACACCCGATCCCAATGTCCCGAAAAATGTCCTGCCCCCCCCCCCCCCTATTAGAAGGCAAAATCATCAAAACTGACATACACATGTGTTAAGGTATTTGCATATTTTACCTCTGCCCTCCCAATCACTCCCTTTTTGTTTGTTCCAAGCACAACACAATTCTTTGTATCAAGCGGATCAATCCTTTATTTAGTATTGAGACAGAAGTATACACATATAATCAATAACATGCTATATATAACTAACACACATGCACACAATGCACATTAATAATGTAAATGTATAATCTTTTCCCTCTAAACATACATTTTATATATGTCATTTTCACAACAAAACAGCCATATAATTACTATTACATGTATAATAAAGTTTTACCTGAATAAATTATTCCTACATCCTGAACACGATATTTATATATTATTTTTTGTTATTCTATGAATAACAAAATTTAACAGCACTTCTTATGTAGTTTTAAGTAACCATTTATGTATACAGCTAAAATTAAAATATAACATTTACAAAAAAGTAAAGTCTTTCTGACTTGAGAATAATGTACATGTCAAAGAAGGGAGTTCTGTGTACAGCGCTTGGTTTTTTTTTCAGATACAAAAAACAAAAAATAAAATTATGGACAGAAAGTAATTTCAAACTGTACAAAAAAAGTTGTAGAAATAACAAGGATTTAAACAAGATGGCTCCCAAGAGCTTGAATTGTTCACCTGATAATAATATGCCATTTTGAGATTTAAAATTTTATTGCAATCAGTTATGTTTGCTTATTTGTAAATCTTATTATGTGGCTTTTTTTTAAGATCTGGTAATGTCGGATGATCACAAATACTCAAAATAGGTAAAAAATCATCTTTCAAGGGCAGTAACTTCTATAAAGGGTCAATTGACAATGTCGTACATGTGACTTATTTCTAGATTTTATTTTGCTGAATATTTGTATCATTGAGAGACTCTTAATCTACTATAGTTTCTAGATAAAATGCAAAAAGGGTAAAAAGCATGTTTTCAAAGGCAATAACACCTAATGGGTCAATTGGCAATTTCTACTAAGTTAACATTTTGAAGATCTTGTTGTTGTGGTTAACCGTTATATTAACTTTTAAAATTTCTCTTAATCTATTTAAGTTTGCAAGAAAATTACCCAAAACTTAGAAATTTGCCAAATAGACCTTGACCTGCTGGTAATTTTTACTAGGTCATTAATTTAGCTTGTACTTCTTTAGTTTTAAACATAAAAGCCAAAAAATGTATTTTAACCTTTTGTTACATTGTATATTCTTAGCATCAGTGGCCATCTTTGTGGATGGATGAAATACTCTGATTCAAATATTAAACTTAGTTCCCCATAAAAGTTACAGAAGTTGCTGTGCACATAAAAAATAATTTTTTTAATGCATTGCCAAACAAAAACCAGGAGTGAAAACATTCTAGGAAAAGTTGAAAATGTAATCCTTATTACAAATACAAAACACACAACTATAAGCTTGATTATATAACTGCTTTTTTTAAACTTTTTTCACACAATTGTATCAAAATTTCTTTCTGTTACTAAGCAATATACTGTATAACAACTATAATACATAAGATCACATACTATGATACATTGCATAATTCAAACGGGATGAACTTTTCATATATATGTAAATAACAGATGTGATATATATGTCAATTTAACAACAACCTAACAACACAAATAAAAAAAGACATTCAATATATTGTCTCCAGATGCTATAAAAGGAATAATTAAAAGTACAAACTTGAAAAAAAGTGTTCAAACATAACAAACATGTGCACTATTTGGTTGGAAACATCCTTACATAAAGACAGATGGTTCTACATCTCTTACTTCATGTATAGGGGAAATAAACTCAAACACAAAACAAGATACCAGTCAATGAAGGTTACAAGGCGGGCGCATCTACTACAAAAATCAGATTATTTTTTTTTACATTTACGACTGGGGTCACCTCTGAAATTTTTTTATGAAAATTCAGAGAGTAATGCAAGGACGGTTTGAAGTTGATTTATGTGAGGCATATATATTTTTGCATCTAACGCACTATGAATTGCACGATTCTAGAAAGTATTGAATACCTTATAGGTTACAATACACCATTAGATTGTATGGGCACAGCCATTTTATGAGCATAACATGGTATTCAGAATTAAGAGTATGGCTAATCCTGATTGGTTGATAAGTGCACCCATAATTTTTTATTAATAGAGACTTCGTGCATTCTGCATGATATGATAGGCCAAAGAAAATATTTTCCTTAGCCCTAACGGAAATGAGACGTCTTTTCAACGCTAGGACGAGACACATATTTTAAGGTGCAAAATTGATAGGCATGGGAGATGAGTACAAAATACGCTAAGAAAAGCAACACAAACCTATATTTTTTGGACCAAAAAGTACTGTCAGAATAACTTTTTTGTAATTCTAGCAAGGTTTCATTAAAAAAAATCAACTTTCTAAAGTCTGTATCTCAAAAAAGGCTATCATTGTCGCCTATGGGAAAATCAATTGTTTATTTCAATCTGAAGTGAAAATTAAATGTTAAGAGTTACCTCCCTTTGTGCAAATATTATACTTTCCCAAGATGCACCCTTACACTAAGCTATATGAGAGTTTGTCTCTGGAGCTTATAACGGCACGGTGGAACTTATAATGGGCAGAATATTTCTCTGTGGCGACTTGTAAGTCTCTTGGAATCTGAACATCACATAAAATACCAAACTCCAGGCAAAAATATTATTTCCTATGTTTTTACATAAGGTTATATTTTAGGGTTCAAAAAGAATTTTCAATATATTTATGGGAATTGTATAATGAGACAATTACACATATAAAAAGGCAATGTATTATGCACATATGTTTATTGCTAAGAGAGACAAGTAATAAAACTTAACTACATATGGACTTTTGAATATTCTGTGCAATTTTTTGTCATTAAATTGCAAAAACAAAGTTACCACGAAAAATATAACTTAACAAAATTCTGAAATAAAGATCATAAAGGGGATATCTAAAATGTAATAGGTAAATCATATTCCTTTATTTCACTTTTAAAACTCTTACAACATTTTAAAATTAAAAATTGTTATCAAATTCTAAAGCGAAAATATTATATCATATCATATACATGTTTTATGCCAACAGAAATCATTGTAAATAAGCGAGTTCTCTAATTTACTGAAATCTTAAAATAAAAACAAAAAGGGAGAAAATACAAAAATAATCATCAATCTCCTCTTTCTTTAAAAATAGTCTTATAATTTATAAAAAGAAACATATATATCTAACACCATCAAGCTGTTATAACGACAGTAAACATTATTATAGTATAATTATTTGTATAAACATATAAAATTTGATGTTGTACCTAGTTTGTATGAAGTTGTAGGAACTGAAAAAAAAAAAAAAAAAAAAAAAAAAAATCCATCTAAAACAAAAAAATATGCTGCACTTTTGACCATGAATAGATTAACAGTGATGCTCGTCACAAAAAATATATAACTAAAATATACTTTAATCCATATGTTACCAATAAGAAAAAATAAAAGATATGTGTCCATCTTAGAAAAGTAATAAATAGAATAAATAATTGATGTTATTTTCTGTTTTATGAAGAAACCTACTGTATTTGGATTTCCAGAACTATTTACAAAATGGCACATAAATGATAATCAGGGTGTCTTTACATATATGTAGGACTCTAAAGTGCGATGGTACTCTAAAGTACGATGGTCACGCTAAAGTGCGATTGTGTACGCTAAAGTGTGATGGTTGTTTGTTCGCTAAAGTAAATTGATGTAGCACGCTAAAGTGCGATGAACCAAAAAGGTAATGTTTAAGGGGGTTCGCGGGTCTAAATCATTTATATAGGATTTCTCTATATTTTTCTATAAATGAACTTTATCTTATAGTAAATAGAAAATTAAAATAAAAAAGTGGGGTCACCGTTCATTTGCGCTCACAATCTGCCTTCGAAAGAAGCATACATTTTTGTAAAGGTGGTTGAAGTAATAGGAGAAATATAGGTAATATTGAAATAAAAAAAGAAATTTATTACAGAAATCGCTCAAATTTTACAATAATTTAGTTTAAGTACAGCTTATATGGAAATTATATTAAAAAATATATGTCACCGATGAGTTAAAAAAGATATTTCAATTCTAAAGCCAAAAAAGGGCATTTTTCCACCAAAGGGAGATAATTTGGAACTTTTTCAATGATGTACACATTTTAAATGTCATCTGGGGCCAACACGAATTGATTGTTTTGAATGATTTTTGTACCATATGATAAAGTAACAACTACAAAAGGTAATAAATAAAATTTGTAGTGAAAAACAAATGTTTATTTTTTTCTGAAATTTTTATACCCTCGAGCCTCCTTAAGGGCTTAAAACGTTAAAAGAAAGAACACGGATGTTAATAAATAGTCTTTTTGCAAAAGCTAGTATGCTTTATAACATATGTGATAGGCTTTATAATTACTGGTAGGCTTAAGTGATTGTTTTTAAATCAGGAAGAACGACCATGTAATTATTGCTAAAATGGTAATTTAGGTGTGACAAAAATCTTTATATCCTGTATATGATTATTTTTTTTTATTCGGGCCGGTATCAAATATTTGGATAATTGGCGTAGCTTGCCGTTCACACAATCTATCATAATGTGAACATCTCTCCTGAAAGTCGTCATTGTAAATTACAAATTCGAAATTTGTTCATAGTGTGACATTTATTTGTTTAAAAAATTCTTAATTTAAAAAAGAGAGAAATGCAATGTTCTACGAGCTTTCTCCTTTTACGCAGCGAGTACAAATACAATGTACAAACTAATTTTTTAGCGGACAATTTATGATTTACGCATGAAAAAATGAACCTTTATTTTACCGACTTTACTTTTCAATTAAATCGACAATATCTTAAAAGGGACCGCAAAGTAAACTGAAACATAAACAATAATTTTAATGTATCTGTTAGCTTCTAATAGATGCACTTTTTAAAAGTTGTTAATAAAAATATTCTACAATTTTCTTTTGGCATGTTCATTTTTTTGTTTGTATAAACGACTGTTCACGTCATAATCTATAGTACGTTTATTACGTCATTACTTTCACGGACCATCACACTTTAGTGTGTGTAAACATCGCACTTAAGAGTAGACCATCGCACTTTAGCGTGACCATCGTACTTTAGTGTCCCCAGTCCCCAGTCCTACATATATATTGACAGATAGAATCATGTGCAGGTCAAGGGCTACTTATAATAAACAACACTACATACAAAAAAAAAAAATAACAAGAGAGGCTCTGTAGTGGTTGTATTGCCTAAATGTATCTATGCTAATTGTCATCAATGTTAACTTTTTTACCATATAAAACCTCTTCCGACGCCTTAACTTTGGCAGTAACTAGCCTGAGTAATTCAACTAAAAGTAACCATTGTCTTTACCAGGCAAAGTTTTGACTGAATGGAAGAAATGATACTTTTAGCAATTCAACTAAAAGTAACCATGTCTTTAACGGGCAACTTTTTGCCTGAATGGAAGGAATGATATTTTTAGCAATTCAACTAAAAGTAACCTTGTCTTTAACAGGCAAATTTTTGCCTGAATGGAAGAAATGATATTTTTATCAAAGGGTCTTATATATATTATCTATGGCAAGTTGTTGCTGATCAGTCATGTACTTTTGGTTAAATTTTACCATAATTTCAATGGGAATCATTTTGTATTCATTGCTTTCTTAGGTCTCTCTTATAAGGTCGTTATAAACATTTTTTCGGACAATTGTCATTTTAAATTGGCTTTTGTGAGTTCAGAAGGGAAGTTTAAAATATGAAAAAGTAATGAACAGAGTGAAGTAGAGTTGACAGAAGCCCAGTGATGGCTTAAGCTGATACTTGCCATATGGACTAAGTGGGCTAAAACATGATATGATTTACACAGAATCTTTAATATCTGTAAATTTGGCTGAAAAGATCTTTCATCATCAAAGCTTAACAACACAATTAAAATGTTAATCTACATTCTACAACAACCTAAAAATTATCCTTTACAGTGGCAGATCCAGGGGGAAGGTTTCCGGGGTGTGACCACCCCCCTTTTTTTGACAATAAATGCATTTGAATGGGGACGACTAGTAGTTGGGACCCCCTTTCTCCAAGTTTATGAACCCCCTTTTAAAAATAGCTGGATCTGCCCCTGATTTATCTAATAGTTTTTAATTAGTAAATTATCTTTGAAATTAGGATTTTCAAACTTTTAAAGAGGCTTCCTAAATTTAAATTTAGACACTGGACTGGAATTGTTCAGCAAGTACAGTTTTTCTTTAAAGTGATGATATTGAAAATTATTTTTGTTAAAATTACTTATTTTAATTTGTATTAATATTTTCTGGGTGAAATTGTTGACAAGTATCATGAACCCTTAATTGACTCTTTTTTCAGCCATATTCAGCCATGGTTTATAAACTAAAAGATCTGTATCCAGCTTAGAAAGTTTATAACTAAGGCTGCTGTGAATGTCGACATGGTAAATAAGAATCCTTCTGGTTGTCCTATCTTCTCTCTCAGCCACTTTATAGAATTACCAACAAATGTCAAACTACTCGGTTTCTTTTTTACAGGTTCCTGAAATTTATAATAATATGCAGTTATTACTCAGAAAAATGACTATTATTTCAAGCATTGGCAGATCCAGGGGTTATACGCCTGAATACATTTGCATAGGAACAAGAGAGGGGGGATAGGAGGGGTCCTGATCCTGAAATCCTGAGCTTAAAAACACCTGATCCCGGAGTCACGATAAAGGTCCTATCCCCCCTCAACAAGACACAAAGTTACATTAGAGGTTCATTGTTTTATTTGAAATAAGATCATTAATTATGCTGTTTCTGTGTTATACATGTTTGACATTTTATAGGATATATTTGTTTTTACTGTGAAAAAAGTTTATAATATAAAAAAAAGGTAGAAAATGTCTGGTATCACAATAAACTTCTCATATCTGCAAAACCTATGTTTTTTTTAATCAACAAAGATGTTGCATAGATTGTATATTACATCTCTTGGCAACAGCTGTATATCATACACTTGTTGCTGAGCCATTTGAAATGTTGATGCAAAAGTTTAAAACTTGATTCAAACACGTCTTAGGTAATAGAAATATTTAGAACTAGATAATCATGATAAAAATTAGATGCTTCAGTACTGTTTCCCCTTAAGCTGACCATATCACAAACTTTAATGATTGTTGACCAAGTTGACATCAACTGCTGAAACAGTATGCATACCTTGTCTCACCAAATGAGTCAAACAGTGTAACAGAGACAGGACAACCCTTGAAAAATGAATGAAAATTAAATTGAAAATTTTACATCAGATAGCAGAAGTGATTTTCTCTTTCAATTTATAAATGGCCATGATAGTTGGCAGAGGAAGATAATTTTAATTACTCAATTAAACATTTTCATTTAAATTTAGCAGTGCCAGCCCTAACTGTGATATTTAAGACATTCTAACCTGAATTTCCATCGATGAAAGTAAACAGATTTCTATTATTTGACATTAAAATCCAGAAAACTTTACTTCATAAAGTTTAGCTTTGTCAGTTTCTGGAGAATGACATCCAATAAAGAAGTATCCCTGCACTGATGTTCCAAGAGAATAGGGAAATCTGATTCCAACTTCAGACAGCCTTTTGTTAGCAATAATTTGTCCATTCATATCTAAAATATGAATTGTATGATTGTTCCTATCAGCTACAACTATATTATCTGATGGTGAGGTCGGGATGTCAGCTGGGTGGAAAGGTCGCCGCTTAGAGTTAATATTGGGATTGCCTTCATATGTCCCTACCACATTTCCAGCCTGTCCAAGTATTACAATTCTACCAGTCTTTATATCTAATCCATCTACCACACAAATGTTTCCATTACTGGTACTTGTAATTCTCTCTGGAACTGTAAATAATGGTTTCCTGTTTTTATCTACTTCATATAAATTCAAATAATTTCCTGCATGATCCCTTACTAGCACTGAACTGTAACCGGTAGCACCTAAAAATTTTAACATTCCTTTAAGAAAGGATAAAAACTGGTACCGATCTACGACACCTGTAATGACCTTGTCCCTTGTTACATGGATACACAATGGCATAACTCTTGAATAACGCCATGATAATGTATACTTAGAATTAGACAATTTCCCTGTTCTTTGGTCAACCGCCTGTAGCGTTTTGTTACCATCTACTGCTAAAATCAGATCTCCAGATGGGGTAATTGCCATGTCATGTACAACTATATTAAACTGTGAAATTATTTGCGGCTTTTCTTTTTTCAAATTTAAATGCATAACAGTGTCATGAGTACCATCCGATATCCATATGGAACTGTCATGGCAGGGTGACATACAAAAAATGTTATTTATATCAGTTGTAAATTGTCTGGTAACTTCAATCTCTGTTTGTTCTTCTCTCATTTCTCCATGTTCAGAATCTAATGTTGAGTTTAAGGAATTTCCTAGTGCAACTTCTAACATTGTTTTAGTCACTTGATTTTCTTTCTCCTTTTGAATTCCAACTTCTGACATTGATCTAGTCACTTGGTTTTCTTTCTCTCTTTGAATTCCAACGTCTGACATTATTCTTGTCTCTTGGTTTTCTTTCTCTCTTTGAATTCCAACTTCTGATATTATTCTTGTCTCTTGGTTTTCTTTCTCTCTTTGAATTCCAACTTTTGACATTATTCTAGTCTCTTGGTTTTCTTTCTCTCTTTGAATTCCAACTTCTGACATTATTCTTGTCTCTTGGTTTTCTTTCTCTCTTTGAATTCCAACTTCTGACATTATTCTTGTCTCTTGGTTTTCTTTCTCTCTTTGAATTCCAACTTCTGACATTATTCTTGTCTCTTGGTTTTCTTTCTCTCTTTGAATTCCAACTTCTGACATTATTCTAGTCACTTGGTTTTCTTTCTCTCTTTGAATTCCAACTTCTGACATTATTCTTGTCTCTTGGTTTTCTTTCTCTCTTTGAATTCCAACTTCTGACATTATTCTTGTCTCTTGGTTTTCTTTCTCTCTTTGAATTCCAACTTCTGACATTATTCTTGTCTCTTGGTTTTCTTTCTCTCTTTGAATTCCAACTTCTGACATTATTCTAGTCACTTGGTTTTCTTTCTCTCTTTGAATTCCAACTTCTGACATTATTCTTGTCACTTGGTTTTCTTTCTCTCTTTGAATTCCAACTTCTGACATTATTCTTGTCTCTTGGTTTTCTTTCTCTCTTTGAATTCCAACTTCTGACATTGATCTAGTCACTTGGTTTTCTTTCTCTCTTTGAATTCCAACTTCTGACATTATTCTTGTCTCTTGGTTTTCTTTCTCTCTTTGAATTCCAACTTCTGACATTGATCTAGTCACTTGGTTTTCTTTCTCTCTTTGAATTCCAACTTCTGACATTGATCTAGTCACTTGGTTTTCTTTCTCTCTTTGAATTCCAACTTCTGACATTGATCTAGTCACTTGGTTTTCTTTCTCTCCTTGAATCCCATTTTCTGACATTGATCTAGTCACTTGGTTTTCTTTCTCTCTTTGAATTCCAACTTCTGACATTATTCTAGTCTCTTGGTTTTCTTTCTCTCTTTGAATTCCAACTTCTGACATTATTCTTGTCTCTTGGTTTTCTTTCTCTCTTTGAATTCCAACTTCTGACATTATTCTTGTCTCTTGGGTTTCTTTCTCTCTTTGAATTCCAACTTCTGACATTATTCTAGTCACTTGGTTTTCTTTCTCTCTTTGAATTCCAACTTCTGACATTGATCTAGTCACTTGGTTTTCTTTCTCTCCTTGAATTCCAACTTCTGACATTGATCTAGTCACATGGTTTTCTTTCTCTCTTTGAATTCCAACTTCTGACATTATTCTTGTCACTTGGTTTTCTTTCTCTCTTTGAATTCCAACTTCTGACATTATTCTTGTCTCTTGGTTTTCTTTCTCTCTTTGAATTCCAACTTCTGACATTATTCTAGTCACTTGGTTTTCTTTCTCTCTTTGAATTCCAACTTCTGACATTGGTCTAGTCACTTGGTTTTCTTTCTCTCCTTGAATCCCATTTTCTGACATTGATCTAGTCACATGGTTTTCTTTCTCTCTTTGAATTCCAACTTCTGACATTGATCTAGTCACTTGGTTTTCTTTCTCTCCTTGAATCCCATTTTCTGACATTGATCTAGTCACATGGTTTTCTTTCTCTCTTTGAATTCCAACTTCTGACATTATTCTCATCTCTTGGTTTTCTTTCTCTCTTTGAATTCCAACTTCTGACATTGATCTAGTCACTTGGTTTTCTTTCTCTCTTTGAATTCCAACTTCTGACATTATTCTTGTCACTTGGTTTTCTTTCTCTCTTTGAATTCCAACTTCTGACATTGATCTAGTCACTTGGTTTTCTTTCTCTCTTTGAATTCCAACTTCTGACATTATTCTAGTCTCTTGGTTTTCTTTCTCTCTTTGAATTCCAACTTCTGACATTGATCTAGTCACTTGGTTTTCTTTCTCTCTTTGAATTCCAACTTCTGACATTGATCTAGTCACTTGGTTTTCTTTCTTTGAATTCCAACTTCTGACATTATTCTAGTCTCTTGGTTTTCTTTCTCTTTGAATTCCAACTTCTGACATTGATCTAGTCACTTGGTTTTCTTTCTCTCTTTGAATTCCAACTTCTGACATTGATCTAGTCACTTGGTTTTCTTTCTCTCCTTGAATCCCATTTTCTGACATTGATCTAGTCACTTGGTTTTCTTTCTCTCTTTGAATTCCAACTTCTGACATTATTCTAGTCTCTTGGTTTTCTTTCTCTCTTTGAATTCCAACTTCTGACATTGATCTAGTCACTTGGTTTTCTTTCTCTCTTTGAATTCCAACTTCTGACATTATTCTTGTCTCTTGGTTTTCTTCCTCTCTTTGAATTCCAACTTCTGACATTGATCTAGTCTCTTGGTTTTCTTTCTCTCTTTGAATTCCAACTTCTGACATTATTCTAGTCTCTTGGTTTTCTTTCTCTCTTTGAATTCCCTCAACAAATTCATCTTCATCAATATAATTTTCCTTTTCTATAACATCATGCCCTTTATGAATATCAGTAAGACATTTCAGACAAATGTTTTCTTTACAAATTGCACAAAACAAACTGCACACATGATCCAAATGTTGATTGCATCTAATTTTCTTAAAATAAACATTTTTGTCTGAATATTCACAAGATTTGTCTTCTAGTTCCTTCGTTTGAGACATTTTATGGTTGGAAATATGTCCTTTCATAGAAAGGACACTTTTTTCATATATGCAATGTATCCACAAATTTCGCTGGATGTGTTTTTTAGTTTCCGCCACCGTGTACCTGATACGACACAAAGATACTTGTTCCAGTTTAACCAACTAACCAGGGATGTATATAATTAAATAATTCTATATCCTGTTTGTTTATAATAAAAAATATGAACCAATTTAAATGTAAGCTGTAAATATGTCTTTTTATTTCTGATAAATGAAAAATTACTAGACCTATTCAAAGGGTATTTTTTTATTTCTTAAAATACAGGTGTGTGATAACTTCCGGGCTATAAAGACCTTGACATTCAGTTATTTTACAAAATGTCAACAATATTTTTGTACTCATAGTCTAGTGGTTTTGAAAAAAAAAGAAATTTATCAGGTCCTTTATAAAAAATACTAACAAATCTATACAAGTAATATTAAATGAAAAGATATGTTTCACCTGTATAGTAAATTGCAAATGTTGGAAATAACGTGGAAAATAAAATAGCAATATTATACCTGTAAGTATAGAAAATGAAACTTCCCATAGGAACTCTGTTTATAGCTAAAACTGCATGTGTCACTTTTACTATGAATTTTCATAAATAAGATCGTAGAATATTCACTTCAATTATTTTCAAATGTCAAAACATAGGGCTGTTCAGCATATTTTCAACTTTAATATGCATCAAACTTTTAAGAGTTTAAACTTATATACTAAAGTTCTGTACTACACCTCCCTTCAATTGGGTCTTCCTTAGAATTCAATTTGGCAGCTATCAATGTGTATTTTTACTAGTAAATTTCCAATTGTCTTTGAGATGTAGCCTATAGATCATATCTGGGAACCAGAACGTAAACAAAACAAAAACCACAAGAATATTATATATCTCCCCAAAAAGTGGTCCATGAAACAGCTGTATTTACAAAGTGCAACCAATATTTACATTTATTTAAATAGAAAAATCTTTAAAATCCCTTTTTCTCTCAACATTATTTATCCATTCATATCATAGCCTAAAGGGAACCACTTCATGTACTCTTAACTTTCTTTTACAGTACAATGAATACCCTAACTCTTAATTTTTTAAGAAATTGAAAGATTTTAATTATTGTCAGCTCACCCTACTTGCATGTTTACTGACATGAAATGCCTAGAACCTGTTTAAAACTACTCTGATAATAATTGAAAGCATTTCAGACCAAGAATGTGTCCCCAGTACACGGATGCCCCATCCGCACTATCATTTTCTATGTTCAGTGGACCGTGAAAATGGGGTAAAATCTCTAATTTGGCATTAAAATTAGAAAGATCATATCATAAAGAACATGTGTACTGTTTTAAATTGATTGGACTTCACCTTCATCAAAAACAACCTTGACCATAAACTTTAAACTGAAGCGGGACAGACGGACAAACAAACAGACAGATGAACGAACTGACAATTAACTAGAGATATCTTAACTCAGTATAGCTACTCACCACTTTATAATGTTTTATAATATCCAATAAACTAGAGATATCTGTACTCAGTATAGTTACTCACCACTCTATAATACCCAATAGACTAGAAGTATCTTTACCCTGTAGAGTGACTAACCACTTTATAATGTTTTATAATATCCATTAAACTAGAGATATCTGTACTCAGTATAGTTACTCACCACTTTATAATACCCAATAGACTAGAAGTATCTTTACTCAGTAGAGCTACTCACCACTTTATAATGTTTTATAATATCCAATAAACTAGAGGTATCTTTACTCAGTATAGTTACTCACCACTTTATAATGTTTTATAATATCCATTATACTAGAAGTATCTTTACTCAGTATAGCTACTCACCACTTTATAATGTTTTATAATATCCAATAAACTAGAAGTAACTTTACTTAGTATAGCTACTCACCACTTTATAATGTTTTATAATATCCAATTAACTAGAAGTATCTTTACTCAGTATAGTTACTCACCATTTTATAATTTTTTATAATATCCAAAAAACTAGAAGTATCTTTACTCAGTATAGTTACTCACCACTTTATAATGTTTTATAATATCTATTAAACTTGAGGTATCTTTACTCAGTATAGCTACTCACCACTTTATAATGTTTTATAATATCCAATAAACTAGAAGTATCTTTACTCAGTATAGTTACTCACCACTTTATAATGTTTTATAATATCCATTAAACTTGAGGTATCTTTACTCAGTATAGCTACTCACCACTTTATAATGTTTTATAATATCCAATAAACTTGAGGTATCTTTACTAAGAGTAGGTAAATACTCAGACTTTTCTTTCCTTGTCCACCAATTTTTTGGAGATCTACAATTGAAAACCATTTGTATGAAGCATAAAACAATTTTTTTTGCTGTAGCCATTTAAACCAATAAAACAACCTGAGTTTCAAGGATTTTTATGATTTGCTTTAATAAGATAATTTTGATCTAATGTAATATGTATCTTCATAGGTTAGTTCTGGGCTAAAGTTTCAGATTTTCTTGATCTGTAAGCATTTGTTTTCATTTAGCTTTCCAAACTGTTGGATATAAGGGTTTCTAATAAAGGTTCATGCCAGCTTTTCACAAAAAAATCTAATGATTTAAGTTGGTGTTGAGTATAATAAATGGTTCCAAGATTCTACAATCTTATATTAGATGCAAGATTGTTTAGTATATATAAGGCAAGGCAATCTGTCAACAGTTATCATTTGGAACTATATAAAGTGAGTATATTGAGCATTTATGACTTATTCTATGCAAATTTGCTCTAACTCCCTATCTTTTTTATATAAGAATTATAAGTGATATATAAACACACTTGATTTAAATGACATCGTTACTCTATGCTGGGAACAGTATATCTAACGGGAAATGAATCTCGTACGCATTTCAGTATAAAGTTATTTCAGTCCCGTACGTCACGAGACTTCGCGAGATTAATGGAGACTGGAAGCGTCGGACTGAAAGCTATCGTGACTGCTTATGAATCATCCACACAATTCCACACGTTCAACAACTTTAATGAGTTGGTAAGTTTAACCATAAAGAAGATATATTTTTTCACATGAAGTAACTAATATGAGAGTGATTTATTCTATGTAAAGTGTTTTATTACGTTGGTCAAATTCACGATCATTGAAAAATGCTACTGGTGCCATTTTTTTTGTATTATCCGATTGCATTGCCCAACGTTTTGTGATGAAAAAAATGCGATCATGACAAATTTGAAGCGACAGTTTACAAGTTTAGTACACTAGCTTCACGTTTCATGTAGTTTGGATGTTATTTTATTGGTATTGATAAAGAAATCAGTCATCATTCGCGGTCTCATTCCGAAATGCCATTGGCGCCATTTTTATTATCCCCCCTCTTGCATTGTCCAACGTATTGTGATTAAATGAATGCAATTATTACAAAAAAAATGTTGCAGATTACAAGTTTGATACACTGGCATCCCGTGTAACTTAGTTTTAATGACATTTTATTGATATTAAAAGAAATATCGAGTCATCAATTTTGCCATATTTGGTCCTTATCTGGCCAGTCTGTGTACCCAGGAACATATATATTATTATATTATACTATTCCAAGGTGTACCTTATTTAAATCTCCATCACAATAAAACTCCTTCTAAAGCACATAAACACTAAAATAAATATAAAATTTGACATGCATATGTGATTTTGATGTTGTCAAAGTACATAAATGCCCCCCCCCCCCTCCCACACACACACAAACACAATAACACTATTTTTTTATTTATAATATATAAGTATTGCAACCTTTATTCGTCCCATTTTTTTCAAAGTTTTAGATCATAAATGCATCATTTCTTCACAACATTTAGAGGTGGCTTATGAGGGTGTACGAAGCGAATGTAGGACAGGAAGTCACAATTATTTTTTTCTGATTATTTTCTTTGAATAAAAGACGCTTATTTATACAAAAAATATTTTTGTATTATACTTGAACTATTGTATATAAACAAACTTTGAAACAAAATTTATCAAAAACAATTTAAGATGATCAAATTATTGTTAAAAAAACAAAATGTCAAAGTGGCTTGGCACCTAAATGGCTTCATTAGGTGTCAAGAAATATTATTTTTGCATGACTAATATTAAATAAATCTTCATTTTTCAAGTATAATGACACATTTCCTAAACTTTAATATGAATATATGTATATGTGTTCAAAAGTAAATATATAATCATGATAATAGTTAAGGTTTAGTTTGAATTTTTGAAGCTTTGCAGCAGGGGTATAATTTGTGCCCTATGGACACATTCCCAATTTATATTTTATCAATTTAGTAAAATTATAATTTTTATTGCAGATATGTATACAGTTCATACAGATACAGTTTTTTGGGCCATCACTGAATTGACAGTATTATGTGATATAAGTAGTGTTCAGACACCAGCTTTCCTTATTGAGCAAGATGAGACATATAAAAATATCGAACATTATATTATCTACCAATGCGATCCTTTCTCTATTAAAGAGAGCATATCAATATATAAGTTTGTTTGTTATTTATTTCATTATTAATAAAAAGTCTAATTGGTATCGTCACAAATAGAAAACGTTAATCAATCATTGCAAGAATTATAGCAGTTAAATTATTGACACAATTATTTAACTATCCACAAAATGACACAGACATTAACAACTATAGGGCACCATACGGCCTTCAACAATGAGCAAAGCCCATACCGCATAGTCAGCTATAAAGGGCCCTGATAAGACAATGTAAAACAATTCAAAAGAGAAAACTAACGGCCTTATTTATGTAAAAAATATCATTGAAAATCAAATATGTTATACAGAAACAAACGAAAACCACTGAACCCAGTCTCTTGACTTGGGACAGGCACATACATACAGAATGTGGCGGGTTAAACATGGGAAAATACTTGTTATAGTTATTCAATCTAACTAGGATACAATTGATATGAAGACTTAAAATGTATATACCAAAGAACTGGTCATGATTGAGGTTTAAGGTTTTCCATACTAAAATATGCACTGACAAAAAAAACATTCTTAAGCATTCGCATTGCAAATGTTAATCTGTCTTTCAAGCACGACAAAATCTACACCTTTTTCGGAAAATTTATGTATATATTTAGGAACTAGAAAAAGTGCGAAAAGCTTGCAAAATCTTATCAAAAAATGAAAGTAAGCTCATGTGCAATCATTCCACATCTGGTATCATTATGTTTTTAAAGCACTGCAATATATATATATATATTAATATGTCTTTTCTAAAAAGACTTTTGAGAAAAGAAGACATATTAATATAGGTGTGAATAGAAGAAAATTCCTTTTATTCTTGTAATGCCAATCTTTTTGTCGTACATGACCTCTAAACTCAGCAATTGACTTTTACGTCTTATCACAATCTGGACACTGATAACAGGGTGTGTTCAGTTGGCTAGGCTGACATGGTGTTGTTATTGCGATTTTAGACTTTTTGGCAGCTAAAGGTTCAAACTCTTCATCTGAAAAACTCAGCAGTGTCAGACTCTGTTTAGCATTCTAGTAAACCATCAAAGTCCATATCATCAGACCGAGAAGAGAAGTTCTCTTTTTTCTTCTTCTGTGGGTTTTTGGAAAGTTTGCTATAGCTTGCTATAGCAATAAACTTTCTTAGGCATCGGCCTAACCGGAAAAGAGGCAGACCATCAGACCATGATAAGAAGTTATCTTTGTCGTACATGGTTAGCAAATGACTGATTTGGATTTACAAACTTCATTCTCATGTTGTGGGCTTGTGTGTATTTTGTCATGAATGTTGAGGAATCATGATCAAAGCAAGTTTTCTCGGTCGGCTTGGGTTGTTTTTCATAATATTTTCATCATTTTTAATTAGGATAATATTTGTTTTAATTGCGTTAATCAAATCTTTTGATCCGCAATCAAATTCGAAATAACATTTTAATCAGCTAAAAAGCAGTTTAATAAACACAGTTATTCCTATTGGAACCTTAAGTTTAATGAGGACTTGTATAAACAATTAATTTTGTAATTATTTCACTATGCTCCCTTATTTAAAAGAATTATCCAAGGCTTTCTATTTTAATATGGAAACTAAAATAAATCATTTAAGAACAAAAAAGCTATTTTCTCAAGATAAAACGATTTTCTAGAAGAGGTTTGTTTTTAATTTATAAAAAAAAAACTTGTTCAAAAACTTTTTATTTATATAATTTTGAAACTAGAGGCTCTAAAGAGCCTGTGTCGCTCACCTTGGTCTATGTGCATATTAAACAAAGGACACAAATGGATTCATGACAAAATTGTATTTTGGTGATGGTGATGTGTTTGAAGTTCTTACTTTACTGAACGATTTTGCTTCTTACAATTATATCTATCATGAACTTTGCCCATTAGTAACAGAGAACTATATTTGGTAAAAATTTACATAAATTTACCAAATTAATGAAAATTGTTAAAAATTGACTATAAAGGGCAATAACTCCTTAAGGGGTCAATTGACCATTTAGGTCATGTTGACTTATTTGTAGATCTTACTTTGCTGAACATTATTGCTGTTTACAGTTTATCTCTAACTATAATAATATTCAAGATAATAACCAAAAACAGCAAAATTTCTTCAAAATTACCAATTCAGGGGCAGCAACCCAACAACCGATTGACCGATTCAGGGCAGATAGTTCTTGACCTGATAAACATTTTTATCCCCTGTCAGATTTCCTCAAAATGCTTTGGTTTTTGAGTTATAAGCCAAAAACTGCATTTTACCCCTATGTTCTATTTTTAGCGGTGGCGGCCATCTTGGTTGGTTGACCAGGTCACGCCACACATTTTTTAAACTAGATACCCCAAAGATGATTGTGGCCAAGTTTGGATTAATTTGGCCAAGTAGTTTCAGAGGAGAAGATTTTTGTAAAAGATTACTTTAATTTACGAAAAATGGTTAAAAATTGACTATAAAGGGCAATAACTCCTAAACGGGTCAACTGACCATTTTGGTCATGTTGACTTATTTGTAGATCTTACTTTGCTGAACATTATTGCTGTTTACAGTTTATCTCTATCTATAATAATATTCAAGATAATAACCAAAAACAGCAAAATTTCCTCAAAATTACCAATTCAGGGGCAGCAACCCAACAACCGATTGACCGATTCATCTGAAAATTTTAGGGCAGATAGATCTTGACCTGATAAACATTTTTATCCCCTGTCAGATTTCCTCAAAATGCTTTGGTTTTTGAGTTATAAGCCAAAAACTGCATTTTACCCCTTTGTTCTATTTTTAGCCGTGGCGGCCATCTTGGTTGGTTGACCAGGTCACGCCACACATTTTTTAAACTAGATACCCCAAAGATGATTGTGGCCAAGTTTGGATTAATTTGGCCACGTAGTTTCAGAGGAGAAGATTTTTGTAAAAGATTACTTTAATTAACGAAAAATGGTTAAAAATTGACTATAAAGGGCAATAACTCCTAAACGGGTCAACTGACCATTTTGGTCATGTTGACTTATTTGTAGATCTTACTTTGCTGAACATTATTGCTGTTTACAGTTTATCTCTAACTATAATAATATTCAAGATAATAACCAAAAACAGCAAAATTTCTTCAAAATTACCAATTCAGGGGCAGCAACCCAACAACCGATTGCCCGATTCATCTGAAAATTTCAGGGCAGATAGATCTTGACCTGATAAACATTTTTACCCCATGTCAGATTTGCTCTAAATGCTTTGGTTTTTGAGTTATAAGCCAAAAACTGCATTTTACCCCTATGTTCTATTTTTAGCCGTGGCGGCCATCTTGGTTGGTTGACCGGGTCACGCCACACATTTTTTAAACTAGATACCCCAATGATGATTGTGGCCAAGTTTGGTTTGATTTGGCCCAGTAGTTTCAGAGGAGAAGATTTTTGTAAAAGTTAACGACGACGGACGACGACGACGACGACGGACGACGACGGACGACGACGGACGACGGACGCCAAGTGATGAGAAAAGCTCACTTGGCCCTTCGGGCCAGGTGAGCTAAAAAGGAGACGATTATATAAACAATGATTTGCCGTTTTTAATCCAATATTTCTCTTTTTTATTATATTGTATATTTATAATAGTGATTCATTATATTCCTATTTCAATGAATAAAGAAAAACAAGTTTCCAAACCAATAGTTTTTGAGCTGTTTCGAATAGGAAATGTAGAGCCGTTAATTATCGACCATAATTGCGAGTACGAATTTATACCACGTCCGTTTCCGTATCGTGTCATTTATTATTAAATTCACGACAAGGAAATCGGCGATAATTAGGTAGTGTCAAGTCCCGTTAATATATATGTTCCTGCTCTATGTGACCTTTAAATGACTTCAGTATTCCATAAAAGCTATATATGACATCATTATTCCAAGTCACCTTCAAATGACCTTTTTATTCCATAAAACCTTTAAATGACTTCTTTATTTCAAGTAACCTTCAAATGACCTCTTTATTCCATGTAACATTCAAATGACCTCTTTATTCAAAGTATCCTTCAAATGACCTTTTTCTTCCAAATAACTTTCAAATGACCTCTTTATTCCATGAATCCATCTAATTACTGATAGCTAACAAATTATCTACCTTGTTTGGCTGGAACTTGTGTAGTGGTAATGGTACAATTTGGCTCTAATATATTTTGGCGGAGCGTCTGGGAATGGATTGTTGGCGATCAACTCTAGAACCTCCTCCTGCCCAGTAAGCAAACGATACACCATTGTAACAAACCAAGGATTATGTTGGTAGTTACCAAGGGCAGCAAACCACATCTGCCAATCCAATCTTGGTTGATGAGGTGCTGAAATTATACACAAAATATATTCTCTTTGGATTTATTCTCATAACATTAGAAGACTCTACACATGGACATCTTCAGCCAATGGAATGCTTGAAACACACCACAAACATGACCAGAATAGAAGTGATGAAATTCATTAATTTTCATGGGTACCATTTTATGTGAATTGAGGAAAACTCATCTTTTTATGATTATTTGAATTTTTTCTTATTAGCCAAAGTCGGCATACAAGCCTATAGAAAATGTGTACTTCAGTGAACATTTAAAATTGTGGTTCATCAATACCCATGAAATCAATATTTAGTTAGTATTCAACCAATGATAATGAATCCACAGTAAATAAGATAACTTGATGCATATAATTCCTTCACAAAGACTTGTTTGAGAAAAAGTTGATTACTGTGCTTTCATTATTGTTCGTAGGATACAAATTTTTGTTGATTTAGTGGGTATAAGTGAACCTGAATTTAAGTTTTCAAAATGTACAAATTTTCTATAGTTTACTCTGTTGCTTTGGCAAAACCCTGAAATCAAATATTCATAAAAATACAATTTTTCCCCTATTTAAGAAAACTGGTACGCTGGAAGATAAATGAATGAATAGTATTTGATATTGTTGTATTTTCCTATTCATAAAAATGTCTTTTCATGTATCAACAATGAATCCAAAGATGTGATTGCAAAATGCCTGAGAACTTTTACTATGAATAATTCAATGAGAAATTATTTTGCATTTGTTAATAGTAAAACAAGATTGACATGCTGAAATATCTCACCAGATTATGATTGAATTTTATGTTGACCAACCTTCTGGTCAAGAGGTTACTACAGGTATAACAATCAAAGTGATGGAAATCACTCATGGAAAGATTAGAAGAGCAGTTGGAATATTTTCATATTATAGAATGGTGGGGAAAATGAACATTAATAAAGCACTATAATTGCTGAAAATTGCATTAACAGCAGGATTTTAGAAGGAAACATGCTTTTCCAGTATGAGGATAAAATGAGCTCAAATTAAATAATATGAGTCTCTTAATTTGCACAATTTTTTTTAAACTGCAGTTAATATCATATCCAAATAATGTTGCTGGTTCAGAACATGTTTCCAAAAAACAAAAAATTACATATCAAAAATTCTTCTAGTAAAAAAGTTACTAACATGACCAACTATCCTTGTAAGACATAAAATCTAGACCAACAGCTAAGAACATTTAAATGTCAAAAAAAATAATCTAATAATGTTGTTTTGGGGCATTTTGTAAGTTGAAAAAGAGGTTATATGACATTGAAGATTAAAAGTTGTAGAGTGCCTTTTGACCAATTTTTAAAGTATTTTTTAACACAGGGCATTGAAAATGCACTTTTTCAACGTAAACAAATTAAAAAAACTTATTTTATTGAAATGTGGATTTTTTCTTGATTGCAAAAAAATATATATTCACTTCTTATAAAAATTCAAATGACTAAAATAGACATAATGATTGATGGGGAATAAACTAATAAACAATAGTTTGTTATAATTAAATGTTTTTAAATTTTAAAACTGTCTCAAGCCATTTCCTGATAAAAAAATGTGAACTAATCTAAATTGTTGGTTAATTACAGATGATTATAAGAAATTTATCAAGTAAATTATAGGCCTAACTTGAATACCTTTTATATATTCATATTTCATTTTTTTTTAAATCTTGTTAATTCAATAATCATTTATCTCTCAGATATAATTTACAGAATCACTTTATGTAATATAGATCAAAAGTAATAGGCAATAAATAAATCTATCATCCTTGTTTATATCAAACATCTAATATATACATTTGTGTATTCAATTATGAGGTCAAATATTTGTATATTAAGATCTAGATGAGTATTGTAGGGTCTGTATAATTATGTAAGACTGAGGTTTAATAAGTAATGTGGTCAATTTGATTGACAGTTAAGGAGGTTGGGCATTGTAATAAAAGGTCTACCTTAATCTCTGATTGTTTAGTGATAATGACAGTTGTCAATCATACTACATTATTGTATCAATACCCAATTAGTACCTAATTAAAATGTTGTTTTTTTTAAAAAGCCTGCACATCAACACACATTAATGTCATACAATCTTGAATAAACTGCTCCAATAATATACCCATTTTTTTCAGTTTAGATGTGTATTATGTGCACGTACATGAGAACAATAGGGAACTATATTTCAGTGTGAATACATTTACTTACAGTAGCTAACCTGTCATGGTGTTAGGGAGGGTGGTGCCTTAGTAAAGATTTAGAACAAGTTCTAATCTTTCCAAAAACTTATCATTGGATCATTGAATCATCAATGATGATCATATCAAAGTCTGATAAACACTGTCATAAAGACATATGAACCTTACAATGATTGTAAACAGAAAATATAGCTAACCTATAATAAAGTATCTGCAAATCTTATCAAGTTTCAACAACTTAAAAGTTGATCAAGCAAACTATGCTAATTTTGGCAAAATCATGAACTCTAATATCCATGAAAATATAATTTCTAACTTATTTATGAAAACTGGTACCCTTGAAATGGAATGAATCAGTATCTGATTTTGTTGTGATTTTTTATTCATAAAAATGTCTTTCCACATATCAACAATCTATTCAAATTAACTGTTTATAAGGAATGGTGTCAAGGTCAGATTAACCACATCTCTTTATCAATACTGTTATCCCTATACTCACCAACAATAGGTAGTTTCTTAGACAGGTTACCAGGTTTATACAGGAACTCATACTCTTTCCAACCTGTCTGTATACTGTTACTGCCTTCTACAATGACTTCTGGTCTCCCACCGACACCAGTCATTCTACATAGAAACAAATTAGATGTAAATTTGGATTGAATTTTTTCTTTTTTTTTTCATTAGAAGTCAGACAAGCAGTAGAAGTACTCTTTCTTTGCTATGATTTGTGACATAAATCTATACATAATATCCTTTATTTTCAATCACAGTAAATTTTAAGCAATAAATCACTTTTGTACACAACAATTTCTGGTCTTCTTGTCATTACAACTATTGGCTCATCTGACCAAAAAAATCAAAGATATATGTTGTTGCCCATATCTGAATATGAATGCCAGTATCACAAAATTAAATCATATTTTTAGGCAAATTTTCTAATCTGCCAAGGACATAAAGTCAAAGTTCCCAAATTGCATTGACTACCCAAATTGCACCTATTCAACACAAGAGTGCACACGCTAAAATGTGTCGCCTTCTTTACTAATCATTGATATTATGTTGATAGTCCCTAAATATAAAGCTTTATTACAACTGTCACATAAACTTAACATTAACCAAGAAAATCAAACATTGACCAATGAACCATGAAAATGAGGTCAAGGTCAGATGAACCATGCCAGGCAGGCATGTACAGCTAACAATTATTCCATACAACAAATATAGTTGACCCATTGCTAATAGTTTAAGAAAAACAGACCAAAACACAAAAAGTTAACAGAGCAAACGAACCGTGAAAATGGGGTCAAGGTAAAAAAAAACCTGTGTGACTGACATATAGATCATAAAATATTTCCATACAGCAAATATAGTTGACCTATTGTATATAGTATTAGAAAAAAAGACAAAATCTTAACTTTGACCACTGAACCATGAAAATGGGGTCAAGGTCAGATGACACCTGCCAGCTAGACATATACACCTTACAATCATCCCATACACCAAATATAGTAGACCTATTGCATACAATATACGAAAACAGACCAAAACACAACCAGATGCTCTGCAGGGCGCAGATTTGTACGACCGCAGAGGTCGAACTCTGAACAGTTGGGAGTTGGGATAAGTATGGACACAACATTCAAGCTTGATACAGCTCTGAATTTGGATTGTGATCAAATTCTTGACATAATATGAGTTTCTGACACAAAACAAATGTCAAGATCTTACAAAACTATTATGCAATATTGTGCAATTAAAGATTTCTTCTTTAAGTTTAAAGTTTTCAAATATTTGGAATTTGAGAAATTTGGAAAAAAAAAATTAAAACTACTATCTACCCCCTTTTTTGCAATAAGTCCAAAACCTGACATTTCTTTATACATTATTTACAAGTAGTGTAAGGAAGGAAAATCCAAACATACCAAATATTGTATATTAACTGTTTTTGAACTACCTCCCTTACACTGCTTTTAAATTGTCTTAATTGTCCATCGACTAGAAAAACCTAGTTTCCCCCCTTTTTTTGCCCCTAATTCCAAAACATTTTAAGCCATAACCCCCCAAAGTCATTACTAATCATCCCTTAATGGTATGGAAACTTGTGGTATAATTTTAGAGAAATTCATCCACTTAAACACAAGTTATTGTTTGAAAACTACAAAAATGCTTATATATTGCCCCCTTTTTGGCCCCTTATTCCTAAACTATTCGGACTATGACCCCCAAAATTAATCCCAACCTTCCTTTAGTGGTATTGAACCTTCAGGTAAAAATTTATAGAGATCCATTCACTAAATCTAAAGTTATTGTTTGGAAAACCTAGTTTTTCCACTTTTTTGGCACCTGATTTCTCCTTTTTTTTTACCCCCAATTCCAAAACATATTTAGTTATTCAAATATACGCAAAAACGTTCACAGTTTATATCAACAGATGAAGCATTCGCTGGAAAAAGTAAATCTACAAAAGCCACTCCCCATGCGACGTTGACAAAAAGTCATTTTTTAATAATGAGCAAATTAAATATGTTACAAGTATCCATTTCTATATAAAAAATAATAGTAAGCATGGACTCATGGCAAATTGTTTCTAAATATTTATAGAATAAAATAAAACATCTGTTATTTGATTTTTTAAGGCTGTGAATTTTAGCATGGATGCAATTTGGGTACTTGTCATTACAGAATCATGGACTATTTGGAGGGGTTCAAACCCATTTTTCTATGATTCAATGTGGATTCAAATTTAAATTAGTGGAACCATATGGTAATTAACGACACATTTACAAAATAAACACAGTATGGAAACTTTTGTCTGGATCATAAATAAACGTAGGTGACAAAACTGTCAAAACTGGTGCAATTTGGGGTACTTAAACATTATGTATCTATTAACATGTACAAAATGAATCCAAGTTTAGTAGATTTAGCTTTACATTACAAAAAAAGAGCCTTAAACACAAACAGAACCAAAGTCATCATTACAATATTGATAATGATCTTGGAAATATAATGATAGCCAAACTTTAGTTTATAAATGTTAAAAATATGATCAAAAACAGCCACATAATTGTATAATTAAAACATGAAAATAAATCCAACAAATATATACGTGTTTCCAGCATGCAAAGCTACTAAAATAACAAGAACTAACATAAAAGACTTACTGGGACACACAGACAGAAAAATGACCCTAAGCAGCAAACAAGGACAGAGACTATGAAAAAAATGGTGTTAAGTCTTACGTTCTAAACAGTCCATATGAACTGCTAATTTGGAAGGGGTCAACTTTTTCATTGACATTACGAACTACTGGTGGAATTTTTTGGTTTGACTTCCAATCTAATTCATTAGTATAAGGAACCTGCAATCAGAAATGTTTAAAGACTTTATCTAATTTCAGTCTTTCATGCATTATGTACTTTTTAAACATGCACTATTGAATTGAGCTATTGACAAAGGGAACCAAGCTTTGATAGGTTATAACCAATTCAGATCTTTTTCAGAAAAGCTGATATTGATCCTGACCAATCAGATCCATGGTTTCATTTGACTATAGCAATATAGACTAGCAAACATCTGTAAACTAGAAATGTATTAATGGTCAGGACTGATTGGTTGGTTGTTGTTTTATGTCCAGTGGCAAGTATTTCATGCATATACAGGATAAGAAAACAACAATGAAGTAACACATGTAAATATAAGACATCAAAGTCTGCCATGACAATGTCCCATGTTTACAATTCCCTGTATACCTTCTAAATAATCCATATGAACTTGCTATGTGAAATTCTTTAGTTTTTTCATGCATTCTTGTAATATCTGTTGGGAGTAGTTTCTGTGATGGACGATGGATACCTGTTGTAAACGGTACCTAAAATATTGAATATTTTCTTCATTTCATACAAAAGGAACTATCAAATTATATAAACATGATTAAATAACATTTCATTAAAACAAAACTATTTTTAACATTTTGAGTGTCAAAATCTCTTTATACATGTATTATCATTTCCTATCTAAAACTAAATAATTTTTAAATGAATTCTAAAATAATAGTCCAGTAACTGCTTACGCTTCCAGAGCACATTGATTTGTCCTTTTTTTTTGATTTGTTTATTGATACTTTACTTTTTTCAGTGTACTATTTTACTGTCAAATAACCAACTAGTTTTCAAGCTTTAATATGACATACTAGTCACTGAAAATACACCTGCTTCAGTGATTTTAAAAGCAGATGCATACTGTCAAACCATTTTTTAACAGAAAAGCTAACAGTGTCAACAAGCTTCATATTGCAATTCACAGCAGCTGCCATTTTTTGTATGTTTTTATATTCAAGTGTAAGCCTTAAAAAAATGTCCCATAGTAATCTTTGCCAAGATATTATTATACAACGGATATAAAATTAGACAAACATGAACAAGAGGATATGGTGAACGCAATAAAATGAGGTCAGCTGAAGATGTAAATTAGGTCACTTAGAGGTTCTAATAAAACAACCTCTGTTATTGATATGGATCAAACAGGGGGTAAAATCTCAGCTTGTCTTATTCCATTTCATCTTGAAAGTCAATAATCTGTCACATAATATAATGTGTCACCTTGGTTGTGAAACACTTTACATGTAACATTACTTACCAGACTTAAACAGAACATTGCTACAGCAAGCACACCGAACACTAGACATAAAACAGCTGACCATACTTTCCATACAATACTTGAATCGGTTATGAAACATCTAGAAAATAAAATTTAGATCACAAACATATAGCACAGCTGGCCATACTTTCCATACTTTAGTAGAGTAAAATATAAAACATTTATAAAATACAATTTAGATCACAAACATATATAACGCTACTCACCAAACTTTCAAAACATTAATGAAGTCATTAGATAACTAGATATGGACCCTCCTTCTTTTCTGCTCTGCCATATGCATGAGTATTGTTCCAAATATTTTAGATTTGACAAACAGTGACTTTTGCATACAACTGGAAATTGTTACGTTGTCCACAAGACACAAATGATGCCTGACTATAGAAAGTTATGAATTTAACACCATGTATGATGATGTAACTGTTGGATGAGATAGCCTGACAAACCATGATCACTTTATGTAGCTAGTACCAAAAAAAGGACTAAATCCAACTACCTGTCATTTTCAGAATATTTGAAATAAATCAAAAACCTGTGGCAATGTACACTTCCATTATGTGTTTGAACAGCCTACAAAATATTAAAGCTGTATCTCTAAAACTGTAGGAGGAGATAGCCTAACAAATAATGTATCCTAATCTAGATGGACAGACAGATGGGTGGTCCCATGAATGGATGGACGGATGGTACAATGAACGGACGGACAGGGGAAAATTAATATGCCCCCATCCCTGACATTGTGTCGTAGGTGCATAATAAAACGTTTGTATAATAAAGTTTTGAACACTAAAACACAAAACTTAATACTGATGACCAGACAGTCAATACAATACTGTAGTCAAATTATTGTAAATATATAAAGCTCTAAATCATGACATAAGAAAATGGTTGATCAAACTTTCCATACAGTACTGGAATCAGAGAGTATTGCATATGCTTTTCAATGTCAACTAATGACAGGAACATTGGATGAGTTAACAAATATGACAGACAAGCTTTGTAGTGGGAATGTTTTGTGTTTTCAATTTATATTGTAAAAAAGACATTCTTGATATCATATAATTTCAAGTAATTTTCTATGTCCAAGGGCCACATCTAATATAGTAGTCTAAAAATATGAACTAAACACCAAGACAAATACTTATTATTTTTTTTGTCAAATTTGTCTACCTGGTGGGGTTGTGAGTTATACTGAAATGTTTATAACTTTAAACAAGAATGTGTCCTCAGTACACGAATGCCCCACTCGCACTATCATTTTCCATGTTCAGTGGACCGTGAAATTGGGGTAAAAACTCAAATTTGGCATTAAAATTAGAAAGATCATATCATAGGGAACATGTGTACAAACGTTTGAAGTCGATTGGACTTCAACTTCATCAAAAACTACCTTGACCAAAAACTTTAACCTGGAGCGGGACAGACGGACGGACGGACAGACGAACGGACGCACAGACCAGAAAACATAATGCCCCTCTACTATCGTAGGTGGGGCATAAAAAATTGTAAGTTTTTGGTGAAATGAATTGCTGTATCTCAGCTTGGCAAGTATGCAGTATTCATGATAATTTAGTTAAGAGTAAAACATTATGAAGGGTTATTTAACATATACTGACATACTGACCTTAAAACAGAAAGAAGAACTTCATATCCAAGAGATACACAACCTATTACTATTGTCCATGGAACTATTTGTTCTAACCAATGGTCAAATTCTTTAGAACTAAAAGCTATAAAATAATAAAACAGATAATGAACATAAATATATATTCAGAACAAAGAATGTGCACATAGTACACAGAGGCCCACAGGCACTATCATTTTCTATGTTCATTGGACTGTAAAACTGAGGTCAAAAGTCTAATTTGGCATTAGATCAAAGGGAACATGTGTTTAATCATTTAGTAATTCAGTGGTTGTTGTTGGTTGCTGTCTGTTATAATTGATTTTCTTTTTTGTTTTGTCATAAATCATGCCTTCGGTTTTCTTATTTGGATTGTTTCACATATTGTCATATCTGGGCCATTAAAACCATACCATACAGTATGTATTTTACTTTTTATTAATATGCTCAAAAGTACATCATTTGTATTCTGATGGACAGTTGTATCATTGGCAATCATACCACATCTCCTTATTTTTACATTTACCATGGCCTCAGATGTGTAGGATAGATCCTCACAGTATAATGGCCAGGATTTCATACTTTGTCAAATTTGTTGTTGAGATTGTTTATCAGGAAATTTTATATTACTTTTAAAATTCCTGTCCCTTGACTGTCATACAAGCGAGAGGTTTAGCTAGTTATAAAACCAGGTTAAATACACCATTTTCTACATAAGAAAATGCCTGTACCAAGTCAGGAATATGACAGTTGTTATCCTTTCGTTTGATGTGTTTGAGCTTTTGATTTTGCCATTTGCTTATGGACTTTCATTTAGAATTTTCCTCAGAATTCTGTATTGTTCTATTTTTCAATGTGTTTTTTCTCTTTAAATCAAACCAGATGCTCCGCAGGGTGCAGCTTTATACAACCGCAGAAGTTGAACCCTGGACGGTTGGGGCAAGTATGGACACAACATTCAAGCTGGATTCAGCTCTAAATTTGGATTGTGATTAAATAGTTGACACAGCATAGGTTTCTGACACAGAATGAATGTGGTCTAATGAACTTAAAATTTTTGTTTTGCCTTTGAGCAATTCACTATGCTGTTGAATATTAATCCTCTCAAAAAAATGTTTGAAAAATTTTCTTTTTATTTATGAAATTTCAAATGAGAAAAATTGAACCCCCCCTCCCCAATTTTTTTTTCACATCCCCCTATCCTTTATTCCAAAACCGATCTCAATTCAAATTTCTAATGGAGTTTGCAACAATAATCACTCATTTATATACATCATAAAATATCAAAATGTAAAAAAAGTGCTTGTTATCTCTGAATGGTAAAGATTGTTTTAATTTATCAGTTGGTAGTAAAAGTCAATATACATTGTATATTGTATAAAACATTGATTTAAGTTGATTCAACTTCTATTCTGGACAAAGAAAGATAACTCCAATTGAAATTTCTTGCTATTGCACAATATTGTGCAATTAGATATTTCTTGCTATTGCGCAATACTGTGCAATTGAAAATACTTGCTATTGCACAATACTGTGCAATTGAAGATTTCTTGCTATTGCGCAATACTGTGCAATTGAAAATTTCTTGCTATTGCACAATACTGTGCAATTGAAGATTTCTTGTTATTGCTGAGTACTGTGCAATTGAAAATTTCTTGCTATTGCACAATACTTAATATAATAATTTTAGATCCTGATTTGGACCAACTTGAAAACTGGGCCCATAATCAAAAATCTAAGTACATGTTTGGATTCAGCATATCAAAGAACCCCAAGAATTCAATTTTTGTTAAAATCAAACTAAGTTTAATTTTGGACCCTTTGGACTTTAATGTAGACCAATTTGAAAACAGGACCAAAAATGAAGAATCTACATACACAGTTGGATTTGGCATATCAAAGAACCCCATTTATTCAATTTTTGATGAAATCAAACAAAGTTTAATTTTGGACCCCGATTTGGACCAACTTGAAAACTGGCCCAATAATCAAAAATCTAAGTACATTTTTAGATTCAGCATATCAAAGAACCCAACCGATTCAATTTTTGTCAAAATCAAACTAAGTTTAATTTTGGACCCTTTGGACCTTAATGTAGACCAATTTGAAAACGGGACCAAAAATTAAGAATCTACATACACAGTTAGATTCGGCATATCAAAGAAACCCAATTATTCAA